>PVLD010008301.1:0-85007 GCA_004027595.1 Dinomys branickii | reverse complement strand
TTTTGCATGTCTGTATCTGTGTTCATGAATATACACTTCGAAGTTATCAATAGGTAAAGCAACAACCATTGTTGAGTCCCTGTCACCTTGTCTGTAAATCAGTTTTGATTGTACTATTTCTTATGCTACTTTGTGTCTGTTTGTTAATATATTTTTGTTCTTTTACTTTTAAAATAATAAAAAAAAAAAGTATGTTTCTCCCAGGAAAGACAGCCTCTTTAACAAGTGGTGCTGGGGAACTGGATATCTACATGCAGAAGATTGAGTCTGGACCCACATAACTCACCATGTACTAAACAGAAACACTTAATCTTCTGGAAGATAAAATAGGTAAAACTCTTGAAGACACAGGCATAGGCAAGGACTTTCTGAGCAGA
Source organism: Dinomys branickii (assembly GCA_004027595.1). Taxonomy (NCBI): domain Eukaryota; kingdom Metazoa; phylum Chordata; class Mammalia; order Rodentia; family Dinomyidae; genus Dinomys; species Dinomys branickii. The sequence continues at coordinate 84,630 of PVLD010008301.1, read as the reverse complement.
GCCTCAACAGCACAAGAAATAATACCAAGAACCAACAAACGAGAACATATCAAATTAAAAGGCTTTTGTCCATGAAAGGAAAAATCAACAAAGTGAAGAGACAACCTACAGAATGAGAGAGGATTTTTACCAGCTATTCCCCATATGGGTAGTAACATCTAGAATATATGAAGAACTCACAAAAATTAGACCCAACAAAATAAGAAACCCAATTAAATGTGGCCAACTGAAATGAACAGATACTTCTCATGGCCAATAAACACATGAAAAAGTGTTCAACATCACTGGCCACTGGAGAAATGCAAATTAACACTTAAAGTCCATCTTACTCCAGAAGGAATGGTCATCATCAAGAAATCAAATAATAACAAACTCTGTCCAGGCTGTAGGGAGAAAGGAACCTCTCCACACTGTTGGTGGGAATGTCAACTAGGACAACGCCTACAGAGATCAGTATGGAGATTTCTCAAAAACTAAAAATAGAAATTTCATTGTACCCACCTATTCCCTTTCTAGATATCTTCCCAAAAGAGTTAAAGTCATCATATTACTGTGTTTATAACCCATAATTCACAGTAGCTGAATCTTGAAAATGGCCTAAAATCCATCAACAGATGAATGGATAAATAAAAGGTGGTCTTTATACTCAATGAAGAACTACTCTGCCATAAAGAAGGATAAACTTAAAAGTATCTGCAGGCAAATGGATGCAGCTCCAGATCATAATGTTGAGCGAAATAAATCAGACACACAAGCTTAAATATCACAGGGTTTCTCTTATATAAGAAGCTCACAATATAAAGAGCAAAATAAAAAATATATCATAAGAAATAGGGAGATCTTTTTCAAATGGAAATAGGAACAAGAGATGGAGGGAGGAGGGAGAGAAGAAAGAGAAAGCAAGAACTGGAGAAAAAGAGAGAGTTTCTGCAAACAGGAAGGGAAACAAGGGGTGGAGGGAGCAGGGAGGGATGGTACAGTAAGGGGACAAAAATGCATTAAGGTGTGTTATGTACTTGGACAAACTCCCTTCAATAAATGTAATCATCATGCTCAGCAAACTTGTACTAATAAAAAAAGAAAAAGAATTTTAAAAATTCTTTCTACCAACAGAAGCCCAGGTGGGTAGGATCACTTACTGGAAAACCTCTGCTTGTCTTCATGAGCACCTCCCTATGTATTCCAGGGTAGGAAGGTGTCAGCTTGGGTTCAGGGAAAAGAAACTCTCGTGTGTTGTCTTCATAATAGGCCAATTCTGCCCATGCTAGAAAGGGTGGACAAACAGCATAAGTATGTGTATCTACATGCCCACATTCAACAAAATAATTTAGACAGATGACAGCAGAGATGGCACTCAGGGAAAGACAATGTGACCCCAGCACTTGTTAATCAAAAGAAAAATAACTTCTACTACTTTTTATCTTGTGAATATTTCTCTTGAGACAGGGTCTCCCTATACAGTCTATGCTGGCCTTGAGTTCACTATGTAGCCCAGCCTGGCCTCAAACTCACAGCAGTCCTCTTGCCTCAGCTTCTGGAGTGCTGGGATTTCAGGCATGTGCCACCATGCTGCCCAGCAATGTTGTGCATAATTTTTAACAGCCATTTCAAGTCATAAAGAGAAAAAAAATTTTACTTCACAGAACAAAACAAAGAAAATCTATGTTTCTATTTATTGATCCACCCATTCTTTCCTTCAACAAATATTTACCAAGAATAAACCATGCACCAGAGCTTGGGGACAGAATAGAATCCAGGTCGGCAGAGATCTGTTCACATAAAGGTTATGGTTTAAACTGGGGTTCAGTGTGTCTGGCATGGGATGTCAATGGCCCAGGGAACAGCTGGATCTATGCTTCTCAGCACATTATGGACATTACAGACAATGTAAGGTCATTTCATGGGCAGAAGCTAGAGCTACTAGAGCATCCTAAAGAATTTAAACTGAAGGGCCTTCCCATGACCACTGCCACCACCGCTGCTTCCCAGGTGAACCACGCCAGAGAGCTCAGAGAACGGCCCCTCCCCTTGCTGCTGCCTCAGCGGAAGTGACCTGCTCAGGGAGGCCCAGAGACCAGAGGGAACGCCAGCAACACAGTACAATCCCAAGTAGGGTGCCAGGACAGGCAGGTGGTACTGGTGGCCTGAAAAGTCCAAAACAACAATAACAATACACGACAACAGGCTGTAAATTAGGTGGACCAGCGCTGCACTCAGGGACAAAGACACATGGAAGAGAAGCAGGTGTGTGGGGCTGCCCTGCTTCTCTCTCTCTTTGGTTTTTTCTTTCTTTTTCTTTTTCCTTTCTCTTTTCTTTTTTTTTCTTTTTTTTTTTCCTTTCTCTTTTCTTATTTCTTTTTACCTCTTTTCTAAACACCTAGGGAAAACTCCACCCACAGAATAGTAAAAAGGGAAAATAGAACCTTACGGTTATAATGAATATATATAACTTACCAAAACAGAAAGTATTTACACACAAGGTTAATAAAACAGAAGCTATCAGACTCACTGCGAGCAGGACGAGGCTGCCCCCTTGTGTCTATGGGTTTTTTCCCCCCACCTTTGTAAACTGAAGAACTGGATGGGTTTTTATTATGTGGAAAAAAATCACTGTAGTTCTTCATTCTTTAGCAGTAAAAACATATGCAGATCTGAGTGTCAGCACTTTTGTCCCTACCTTAGTGGTCAACTGTGTTTGAAAGTGATGCAAAAAAAAAAGTCAAACAATACAGAATATCAAACAGTAAAATACTATCTCCAGCACAATGGAAAGATAACAAATCAGCCCATGAAAAAACAGGTCCATGAGAACCCAAATGTGGACCATGTGACCCCACGGTGCAGGCCACGTGGGACCCTTAACAAATAATTTTGACCCAGTTGCTTAGTATCAAAGCCCAGCAGATCACGAGGGCTCACTGCTGCTGCTATGGGCCTGGTGTCACCAGCATCATACCAGGAAAAGTGGCACGGAGGAAACCGTGTGTAAATTACATCCTTAACAACACGTGTAGAACACAGTAGGGGATTAATCTGCATAACATCTGAAGCTGAGTGAAATGAAACGTTATTTGGAGCAATTTAAACTCAGTCTGACACTGGAGGAATATAGACAAAAAGAAAAGCATAATGCGGCTCCCATATTGCATTTCATTAACTTGCGTACGGATGCGCTCAACCTGAATACTCTCAATATTCAAAACAATATTTGAATATTGCTTTCAAATAACTACCCTTTTTTTTGTCTTTTTGAGACGGGGTCTCACCATGCAGTTCAGGCTGGCCTTGAACTCACTTCATAGGCCAGGTTGGTCTCAAACTTGCAGTGATCCTCCTGCCTCAGCCTCCCAAGTGCTGGGATTACAGGTGTGTGCCACCACTCCTGGCTCAAAAAACTACTCTTGCAACCTTTCAGAGATGGACTTCTGATAATATGAAAAACATACTATGTAAGAGCTACTAAATTTTAAAAAACAAGTTGCAAAATGTACATATTCAACATATACATCTATATATAATATAGCATATATATAGCATATATATTATGTACAGGTATGTACATGGCTGGTTGAAGATACTAAATATATTATGTACACTAAATATATTTTAAAGAGTCTAAAAATACATGACCTACTGTTAATAAAATAATTATCTGTCAGGAGTTTTTGGTGAATGAGATTTTTTTTTAGTTTATATACAGTGTTAGCTAAAATTTTTACAGTGGTATGTTATAGTGGGTAATTTTTTAATTCACGCAAAATCAAATAAGACCAAACTGAGCATGCTTCTATTAAGATACCAAAATATGACTTGCCACTTAACAGTGATACATGTTTGAATATAAAATTGGGTCAAATGGGAAAAAAACCACAATGGCCTGATTTTAGCCTGTCACTTTTTGGCTGAAAAACCTTCAGTGAAAATTTCTGAATAAAAATGGGAACCATCTGCTCTGTTCTGGCTACTAAGAAAGTAAGGACACGTCCAATGTCTATCCCTACATTGACAGAGAGGGTGTTGTGTCTGTTCTTTGGGCCCAAACACCAAGAAGCAGAAGAAATACACTTCAGTGGGGCCCGCAATCTGCTCTAATGGCACCCAAGCTTTCGCAGAGCTAACGACCTTCATAATGATGCTCCGAGCCCTCTTCAACAGAGGCATCTGCCAGGCTTACCTTCCTTCTCTCATGCTCTCTTAAGAAAAACAGGATAAAATATCAAAATGATGAAACAAAAGGGGGAAATATATGTATGCTGATTGTAAGTGATTAAAACATAGGGGAGAATACAGTGGGCCCCTGAAATTCACAGGGGTTACATTCCCACAGCACCTGCCAATTGTGAAGATATGGTCAGAAAAATGCCTATAAATGTCTATTTTTACAGTTTAAATGCTAAACATGCTATGTCTTCCACAGTCATGTAATTTCATTTAATAAAATACTGTATTAATAAAGCCTTAGAAGATGCAGGGCATTTGGGCAACATCTTAGGGAACTTAGGGCTTTAAGAACAAAACTGTTGGGCATGGTGGCGCACGCCTGTAATCCCAACACTTGGGAGGTTGAGGCAGGAGGATCGTTCTAAGTTTGAGACAAACCTGGGCTACAAAGTGAGCTCAAGGCCAACATGAACTGCATAGCAAGACCCTGACTCAAAAAGACAGAAAAAAAAAGTAGAAGAAAGAGGAGAAGGAGAAGATCAACAACAACAACAAAACTGGGAATGCTGGAGATAGCTACATGTGGTACAGCACGGGAATGCTGGTGCATCTGCCTGAAATCAGTCACAGGGCAACAGCAAATCAGCATCAAGGAGAACTGAATAGCACTCTCCGATTGGCTACTTAAAGACCTCCTGTCAAAAGAAATTGTGGAGGGTATTTACAATTTCTGCAAAATTGCAGGGGTTTCTGCCAACAATTATTAGTTAGGTTCTAAGGAACAAATCTTTGAACAACTGAGGCCACAAACTGAACTGCAACTTCATGGAGGTAAACTGTATACTGAAGTGCAGTGTTTACGTCCAGATGACAAGTAATTAAGAACACTGACAGTCACTTTATACAAAAGGGGAAAAAGTCCATAAGAAGGGAAAGTGGAAAATTTTAAGACGTAAATGTTAAATTTAGAGTTGTCACAAATTATATCTAAATGTAAGGGGCCATAAAACATGGTAAAATATATCTTAAAGAAATTACACACTTTATAAGCATAATAAATCCAAATTATAAAATAGAATACTAACCAGTATATAGGGAATAGAATGCTTTTCGCTGATGGATACAGAGGAAATAGTGAAACTTTATTGTAGGTTGCTTTATCCCAGGTTTACAAGGCACATGTCAAGCCAGAAATTTTATTCTTTATAAACATACCAGGAGAAAAAATTATATAGATGTAAAAAACAACAAAAAAAGCCTAAATGCTCAATGATACAAATTTAATGCTGATAACAGTATGGAACAACATAGCTATTGAAAAATCACAAGTAAACTTATAGGTAACAGGTAGGGTAAGAAAACTAACCTCCAAAATAGTATGAACATACTATCTATAGCCCTATAGAAATACAATAAATTAATGAAATTCTTTATAGCCATCACAAGTGATTATGTAGATCTATCATTAGAAAAGACAAAGTGGAGTATTATTTAACCACAAACAAAATGAAACCCTGTCATTTGAGGCAAAATGGATGGAATTACAGCATATAGGATGAGAAAAAATTTCCCAGATATTCCTCAGACAGAGGACTAATATCTAGAATATGCAAAGAACTGAAAAAGTAGACCTCCAAAATAAAACACTGAATCAAAAAATGGGCAGCTAAAATGAACAGACACTTTTTAGTAGTCAAATGGCCAATAAATACATGAAAAAATGTTCAACATCATTGGCCATTAAAGAAATCAAATTAAAACAACACTGAGAGCCCATCTTACTCCAAAAAGCATGGTTTTCATCAAGAAATTAAATAATATCAAAGCTAAGAAGGCTTCAGAGAAAATAGAATCCTTCTATATTGTTGGTGGGAATATAAACTACCACAACCACTATGGAGATCAGTATGAAGATTCATTTAAAAAACTAAAAATAGAAATTATCGTTAAACCCAGCTATTCCTCTTCCAGTTATCTTCCCAAAAGAATTAAAGACATCCTTTTAGAGTGACACATGCATACCCATGTTCATAACAATATAATTTACAGTAGCAAAATCTTGGAAGTGTCTTTTATGTTCAAAAGCAGATGAATGAATAAAGACAATGTGGTACTATAAACAATGGAGTACTCCTTTGCCTTAACGAAGGGTAACCTTGAGTCGTTTGTAGGAAAACAGATGCACATTAAAACCATGATGTTAAGGGAAATAGATCAGGCACATGAGCTTAAACATCACATGATCGCCCTTATATGAGAAAGCCAATATATAAATAGGGAGCAGAATAAAAGGCAGATGACAGGAAATAGGGAGAAAATCTTTTGTAAATGGGAGACCCAGAAAAAGAGAAAAGAAGTGAAGGAGATAAAACAAATTAAGACGTACACATAGCAACTCCCCACAAGGAAGATAATCAGTATGTATTGCAAACACATACTAAAAACAAGATAAAAATAAAAAAAAAAGGACTGAACCAGAACTTGTTCTGCTAAGCAAAGTAAGCCAGGCATAGAAAGCCAAGTGTTGCATGTTGTCTCTCCTAAGTGCAGACTAAAAGCATAGTTGACCTAAAAACAGAATAATGATTAGTAGGAGCTAGGAAGGGTAGGAAAGGGTAGGCTGCATGGGTGGGAGAAGGGTGAGCGACCATGGTCAACAGACAAAGTATGCTGGGTATCACAGTGAATCTCATCTGTGTGAACAATTAGTAGGTGTTAATGAAAAAAGAAACGACAGTAAAATGGTAGATCAGTGAGTGCCAGCAACTCAGTTTCTCCAAGACAAAGTGTCTAAAGTCTCAAAAACTTGGCTAGCTACAAGCTGGGAGATAGTGAAAGTAACAATTTTTTGCCCAATGAGAACCCAAGAACTGCATTGGGACTGAGAGAATCATCTGCAGGTGAAAACAGAGGGGTGTGCATGGCATGCTCCTTCCAGAATGGCCTTCCACAGTCCATGGCTGGTGGCTGACCTCAGTACATGTGCCTGCACCTACAGTCGCAAAGCAGGAGCTGATGGGGCCGCCACTGTCGGGAAGGGCTGAGGGTTGGAACCCGGGTCCCAGAGCAGCCCCTTAGCTGCTTTGCATTGCCAAGTTCGCAGAGTGGATGAGGGAAAGACAGTCCCACCACAGAAGACTGCCAGGGACTGGGTAGAGTCCTGATGAGATGCAGGCGCTGCTGAACACAGACCTGGCTGCTGTGGTGAGCGGCCAGGTTTAGCCTGAGTTACACAGGACTGGAAGCCCACATTGGCACTTTGTTCTCACTGTAAGCTGAGCTGTAACCCATCACTGTTCTGGGGGCAGACTGTCACCTTAGACTTCCAGCATGAACAGAGACATGTCCTGGCCTGAGCTCTGCTCCTAGGCTGAGGAAAAGAGCCAAACATCCAAAAACAATAGAAAACTTCCTTTTATTATTCTTTGCTTGTGTCATTTTTTTTCATTTTCTATTTTACTTTTTAATTTCTTTATTTTTTCAATTCTTTGCTGTTTTCCTCCATCTACACATTGTTCTCCACACTTCTGTTATTTTACCCTTCCTCTTCCCCTGGCCTGTCCTCCCAGTACAGTTCACAGAGGGTGAGGGGCTCTCCCCTGTCCCCTCACAGCCCTCCTACTTCTATGCATATCTTCTTGGCTGATTTCTTTCTCCTGTGTCTTTATTTATTCTCAATTTTTCTTTCCTTTCCTCTTGCCTTTTTCATTTGTCTCCCTTGAACTTTTCTCCAATATTTACATCCTAGAATCTTTTCCCAGCCCGATTTCTCACTATCAATATCACGCCCAATTTTGTTATTCTCTTCTAAATATGTAACATATTCTTCCCGTCACTAGGATCCTTTGTCCCTCTCCTATCTCCTTCCCACACCACAAAGCAGAGGACTTAACACAGGGGAGAAAGGAAGAGACTTCTCTTTTTTCTTTTTCCTCTTCACCTCTTCCCTCTGGCATTCCCCAGTCCCCAACCCCTTTGGCTTTAGATGACTAACTATAAAAGTGCCGTTGAATGCTGTTTTCTGCCCCTAAAGAAGACACAGCCATGTCTTGCGGTCACACATGTAGTGCACATTAAGTGTGCGTCAGCGCTTGGGTTGCCCTGATCCTTACACTAAGGTTTTTCCTGTAGGCTAAGCAGAGACCCAAAACAAGGTCTCACACTAGGCTATTTCACAACCAGCCCGACAGACACCACTGGAGCAGATTAGCCTGTTACTACTGTGGCTGATTTGATTGTGTAGGAATACATCTGACACTGGAATTTCATGGCAGTGAGCCCATCTGCTGAAACTACCATCACATCCAGGGAGAAAGACAGCAAGAGTTCCTCACCCGAGAACGTGGACTGGATCAGACTCTGTGAGAATGCCTGCATTCTGGCAGAAAGGCATCTTGAGTCTAAGCGAGCTTCCGTACTGCAGTGGCGGGATCAGAGGAGTTACCGGGGTGTGAGCACTCAGATTCTCTGGCAAAGAAGCTATCGAGAATCACACATGCAGTGTCTCATTGGAATATTTAATCTGTGTTCCCATCAGACATTTTATAGGTTTAAGTTTTTGTATGTTTCTTTATTGATTTAGTAATGTGGAGCTGTGTCATGTTCTTTTATGCTTTCCTGTGTTTATTAGATTGTTACTTTTGTGTATTGCTTCTTCCGCAGCCTCTGATTTAGTAGCTGTCTAGGTTCTCTCTCTCATCTCAGCTACTGATCTAGTTTCATCACCTCAAAATCCTGAGGCAATATTGTTAATGTATTTCTTTATTCATTTTTCAAACATGTAAACTCCTTCTCTAACTTTTTAAATTCCCCATACTTAGCTCCCGTACAGTCGCTCCTATCCCTCTAATATTATACTCGATCCTCCTCATGCTACGGCTTTGGCGTTCCCATATCCTACCTAGCTTGCTGTCTTCCCTATCCACAAGTTCTCACAACCGCACAGCTTTCCTCAACCACAAAGTAAACTCCCTTTCTCCAAAAGCTCACCTTTGTCCCACAAAACTCTCAATGCAAATACTTCAACTCGACTAAAAGGACTCTATCAATAGTCACACCCACATCAACCTTTTCCTCTCATCTAGCACTATACCCCCTCCAGCACCCCCCTTAGTGTCTAACATTCCTCATCCTCCAGTTGTCCTCACCTGTCTCAACTACCTTATGTCAGAGCAACCACAAAAGATGAGCAGTTGCAGTGTGCATGGGAACAGACAAAGGGGCAGAGTAAGTGTAAGGAGGGTCACATAGAAGAGTTGTAACACTGAACCCGGGGGTGCTGTTAGATGCACAAGAAATTCAGCAAAATACAGGGACAGAGTCAAAATCGCTTACAGTAAATAACAGAAGGAGTAAATACTGATACTGGACATACAGAGGTGAAAATTACTCATGCGGAAGCACATCCTACTAACACTTTCACATAAGCCACAAACTCTCCTCGTTTCTCTAGTCCCAACCTGCAGTAACACCCCCAAAAATGAGGGGAAAAGAGGGGGCCAGATATAATTTTTTAAAATAAAAAATATATAAACAAATGATATATATGTAAACAGATATACACAGAAGAATGGAGAAGCAAAGAAATAAGAAGGCAGAGCAAGGAGCCATAAAAGGAGAAGAAAACAAATACCAGGTAGCAGAAATCTACGAAAAGTTCATAGAAAGGGTAAAGAAAATAGATGAGTTCAAAGAGAAAATTAACCAAAAGTTCTCAGCAATTTTGCTCAATGTGCCCATTGTGAATTTCACGAAAATAGGTAAAAAACTGAACAAGCGTTAGTTCAAAATCTAATGACAGATTCAATAAGAGCCTGGAATACTCAAAAAAGATATTAGACAGAAAAACCTGAAAGAAAAAACTGTATGAAATTTCTATAGTGCAGAAATGACCCAATCTGAAGACAGTGTCTGATATGGAGGGTAAAATAGTAAATTATGATAAAGAGATCAAAGAAGCCAAAAGCCAATAAGAAAAGAAGAGAAAACTACCCAGCAGCTTCCCGATGAAGACCAATCTAAGATTAGCAAGAGTTAAAGAAAAAATAGAAGACAGCAGTCAAATATACAAGTTTAAAATACACGTGCTTATAGGATGCAAAACAATTATGATAAAATAAGGAAATATCCTTATTAAATTACTAGACATCCACCCCCCAAAAAGAATTTTTTTTTTAATTTGGAGGGTTTTTTGTTTTGTTTTGCTTTTTTATTTTTTAATTCTTTTTTGGTACTGGAAATCAAATTCAGGACTCATGCTTGTCAGGCAGGCATTCTGCCACTGAACTATATCCCTGGCCCTAAATTTTTGTTACTTATTTATTTTGGTCTTTTGAGACAGGGTCTCACTAAAGCTGCTCTTGAACTCACTATGTAGCCCAGGCTAGCCTCAAACTCAAGGTGATGCTGGGACAGTGGCATAAACACCTGACTGGCAAGTGCAAGGTCCTGAGTTCAATTCCAGTACCATAAAAAATAAAACAAACTCAAGGTGATCCTCCTGCCTCAGCATCCTGAGTGCTGGGATTACAGGCATATGTCACCACACCCAGCTAAAAACCAGAATTTTAGAAACAGCTAGAGAATAAACAAAACATCAAAACCCGGCATGGTGGCTGTTATGGTTGATACATTGTGCCAGCTTGGGGAGTCCAGAGGTTTGGCTGAGTGATTCAGCAGGAAGCCAGGGGGCTTACTTTGTATATATCCTGAGCCTATGGAAGTGGAGGGCATGGAGACTGTGTGAGAGCTACACACCTCCTGGGTGCGGGCAGGTTATTTACAAGGTAAGGGAGAAAAAGAGGCTGCTTTGTTGCCATTCCTCCCTTTTGCTCTGGTTGTTTTTGCTGTGCTCTGCTGCCATGAACATTTGCCCTCTGCCATGTGCCACTCTGCCTCTGAACCAGCCAAGTATGGACTGAAACCTCCACAAACTGTAACCTAAATAAACCTTTCCTTCCTTCATTTTGGGCGTTGGGTATTTTGTCTCAGCAAGGAGAGAAAAGTAACCAAGACAGTGGCATATGCCTGTACTTCCAGCACTCAGGAGGCTGAGGCAAGAGGATCACTTTGAGTTTGAGGCAAGCCTGGCCTACAAAAATAACTTCCAACTCAGGTTAACAAACTCAGCAAAGCCATCCTTCAGAATAGATGGAGAAATAAAAGACCAGCTCCAAAGACACATAACTATTAAACCAGCTTTAGAGAAAAATGCTTAAGAATATTCTCAACAGAGACAATAAATCAGACAGAGAAAAAAACACAGAGGAAACTAGTGAGATCATTGGATAAACACCAACAAAGAAAACAGGAAAAGAATAACAAAGGATACACCAACAGAAAAAGAAGGCAATGCAGTATATAACCAAGACATCTCAGTAATATCTCTCAATGTTAATGGCCTCAACTCTCCAATTAAAAGACACAGATTGGCAGACTGGATCAAAAAGCAGAATCCAACCATCTGTCACATTCAAGAAACTCATCTAACCCCAAAAGACATTAATAGACTAAAAAGTAAAGGTTGAAGATTTCATGCACAGGACCCTGAAAACAAGCAGGGCTAACATTCTAATATCAGATCTGGTAAACTCCAAACTAAAACTGATTAGAAGAGATAAAGAAAGTCAATACACAAGGAACAGTCCAGTAAGAAGAGATAACATTGATAAACACATAAACACCAAATACTGGAGCACGTACCTTCATAAAACAAAAACTGCTGAAATTAAAAGATCAGATAAACACTAACACAATCATATGAGGGGATTTTAACACCCCACTTTCTTAAAGAGCTAGATCAACTAAACAAAAAAAACCAGTAAAGGAATTTCAGGGCTAAACTACACCCTTGAACATACAGACTTACTGGGTACATACAGCGTATTTCACCCCTGTACAACAAAGCATACATTCTTTGCAGCAGCACACGGTAGTTTTTCCAAAACAGTTCACATACTAATGCCCAGAGCTTGCTTAAATAAATATAAAACAATAAAACATCATATGCATACTATCAGACCACTATACAATGAAAATAAAAATCAATGACAGAAAAAGTCTCAGTAAAAGAAAAGCTCCTGGAAAATTAACAATATACACCTAAACAATCAGTGGATCACAGAAGTTAATAAATTAATACATTTCTGAATGTTAATGTCAATGATAGTACAACTCATCAAAAACCTCTTGGAAACTATGAAAGCAGTTCCAAGAGGGAAATTCATACAGTCAATGCTCACTTTAGGAAAACAGAGCAAGCTCAAATTGAGTACATTATGATACATCTTAAAATACTTGAGAAACAACAACAAACCATCCCAAAACCAAAATTAAGGAAGGCAAAAATAAATGAGTATGCAAATCAATGAAATTAAGACTAAAACAAAACAAAAAAAAAAACATGCCAGGCATGGTGGTACACCCCTGTAATCCCAGCACTCAGGAGGCTGAGGCAGGAGATCTATGCAAGTTTGAGACAAACGTGCACTACAAAGTGAGTGCAAGGCCAGCCTGAACTGCACAGTGAAACACTGTCCAAAAAAAAAAAAATGAATAAAAAAGCTAGTTCTTTGAAAGAATAAATAAAATACGCAAGCCCCCAGGAAAACTCATAATAACCCAAAGCTGGAAAAAACTCCAATGTCCACCAACTGATAAATGAATAAACAAAATCTTGTATATCATGCAAAGAATATCACTGAGGAATATAAAGGAAGTGAGACCTGATATGTGCTACAACACGGCTGAACCTTGAAATGCTACTAAGTGGAAGAGTCAGATATAAAAGTACACACAATGGCCCTGAATCAAGGCCAGCAGTTTTCTGAAGCTGTTGGTTTCAAGCAGGAGCCTAAAGTGGTATCTTTCTATGGTCTGTGGGCCATTTCAGAATTCTAAAAATTTAATGGTCAATTCATTAGAAAGAAACAAATAACTAAGTAAATTTTACTCTACCTGGGCCCCCTGGCGTGCCAGGTGCTCCGCCTTGTCCCCCCCCCAGCTCTGCCCAGTCCCCAGGGCATGCCAGGCACTCTGCCCCACCCCAGGAGCTCCACCCGGCCCCCAGTGGCATGCCAGGTACTCCACCTCATCTCTGGAGCTCCACCCAGCCCCCAGGGTGTGCCAGGCACTCCACCCCCCCAGCTCCACCTAGACCCTGGAGCAAGCCAGGCACTCCACCCGGCCCCCGGGGTGTGCCAGATGCTCTGCCCCTGAGCTTCGCCCAGCACCTGGGGCGTGCCAAGTGGGCATACCAGGCACTCTGCCTGGCCCCTGGGATGGCCCTGAAGACTCACCTTAGCCTATAGATGCAGATGCACTGACAGAGCCTGGCAGTTCACTGTGTAACCCCGCCTACCCAACCAGACACCTGATGGCTGTGAGGGCTTGCTAAAGGGTTCTTCTCTACCTCCTGCCATAGCAATTTACACCCACGTATTATACAGCACATTTAGAAGCAGCCAAGTCTCTTCCCAAAGTAAGAGCATGAGGGAGTAAATAAACCAAAAGTGCAGTTTTTACCAGTGGAAAGATCACTGACAGGGTGGTAGAACAATGGAGGTGAAGTAAAGAAAACTGAGTAATTGAACATGCCATCATCTATGTAACTGAGTGATAGGAGCGGGGATGACATTAGGTAATGCAATATCCAGTGGAGGGCCTCTACTATTTTCTCTGTAATTTGGTGTTTCCTTTATTGTTTTTGTGTTAACAAATGCAAAGACAACACTGTGTAACGCAGCATCCGGTGATGGTTCCCTGCTGTCTCCTCTGTAATTCAGTATTTCCTTTACTGATTTTGTTATAACAAATACGAAAATAACATTATGTTATACAGCATCCAGTGCCAATTCCTTACTATCTTCTCTATAACTTGGTGCTATGGTTGATACATTATATCAACTTGGGAAGTCTAGAGGTTTGGCTAAGTAACTCAGCAGTTGTAAATCTTGGGGTAAAAAGGACATGCCCTTACCCTTCTGGGATGTTGTTTATTGTGTTAATTTGGGAAGTTTAAAAGGTTAACTATGTGACTCAGAAGGGAGCTGGAGTGCCTATTTGTACTCATCCTGATCCTGTGAAAGAGGAAGGCATGGAGATTCTGTGAGTGCTACACGCCTCCTGGGTGGGGGTAGGCTGTTTACAATATAAGGGAAGAGAAGAGGCTGCTTGCAGTCATTCCTCCCATTTGCTCTTGTGGTTTTTGCTGTGCTCTGCTGCCATGAACCTTTGCCCTCTACCATGTGCCACTCTGCCTCTGACCCAGCCAAATATGGACTGAAACCTCCACAAACTGTAAGCTAAATAAACCTTTCCTGTCTTCATTTTGGGCGTTGGGTATTTTCTCTCAGCAATGAAAGAAAAGTAACCAAGACACTTGGTAATTTCTGTAATGTTTCTGTGTTATTCTGGGTTCTTTTGTCTTAAAAATAAAATTTAAAAAAAGTATACACAGTGTAGCTTTCCATTTATATGAAAAGTCCATAACAGACAGATCAATAGAAAAGGAAATGCATTCATGGCAGACAGGGATTGTGGCAGGGAAAACAGGGAGAGACAGCTATGGAGGACATGGATTTTTCCTGGTGTGATGAAAGTATTCTGGAATTAAGTAGTAGACAAAATTAAATATACTGGCAGGGAGGAAAAGTGTATGCTGTATAAACTTATGAACATATGTTGTGCTTGTTTAAAAGCACATATTTTTTATAATGGTCCCCATTTTGTCACAACAAAATCTTGTAATTTAAGCCAGTTTAGAAGTGTATTTTCTGGCACATTACCTGGAGGTATCAGCTGTATTAATTCAAACCTGGTCAGGAAGCCTAGAAAGGAAACAAAAGTAAGATTTTAATGCTTAAGAAAATTGCCACAGTTTTTTGTTAGAGCATAAGCTTAATGGGATACAATACAACCCCGTTTATACTATTAGTAAGAGTCAGAACACAATCAGCCCTCCACAGTCACAGGTTCTAAATCCTCTCTACAGCCAGCTACAGACAGAAAGTACCTGAAGTTGTATTTGTACTGAACATGTGCAGAATTTTTTCTTGTCATCATTCTCTAAACAATACAGAAAAACTACTTATGTAGCATTTTATTAGGTCTTGTAAGTACTCTAGAGATGATTTAAAGTATATAAGAAAATGCTATATGGATAGATTATAAGCAAATACTACATCATTTTATATAAGGACTTGAGCACCATGGATTGTGGTATCTGCAGAGATCCTGGAACCAATTTCCCATGGGCACTGCTGGTCAGCTATAATTAAAAGCAAATGCCATATCAACAATGAATCAGGTATTAATAAAGTGAGGGAGTGGAATGACAGGAACTGAGTTATAAAAATAGCACTGCACCTCCTGAAACATATGGACCAAATGTGCAATATTTCATCTTTTAGAAGCATATGCAGGGACTGGAGATATAGTTCAATGGTAAAGGACCTGCCTAGAATGTATAGGCCATGGCTTCAAAACTTCCTACTACTAACCCAAAAAGAAAAAATATCCATTGCCAGGCACAAGCATGTAAACCCAGCACTCAGAAGGCTGAGGCAGAAGGATTGCCATGAGTTTAAGGCCAGTTTAGGCTGAACTACATAGCAAGATCGTACCTCAAGTCAAACCAAATATACTCATAGAGCACTAAAATGACAATGTACTATATTTTTCATTCTAAAAATTCAACTGTGAACTATTAACATACAAAAGTTTCTGTTCCCTAAAATAGTGTACTGTATGATTATACAAAATTAGACATAAAATATAACTTTTTAAATGTATTTCTTGAGCTAAAAATATATATATTTTTTGAGACAGGGTCTCACCATGTAGTTCTGGCTGGACTTGACCTCACTTTGTAGTCCAGGCTGGGCTCAAACTCACAGTGATCTTCCTGCCTCAGCCTCCCAAGTGCTGGAATTATAGGCATGCGCCACCACACCCAGCTCAAAATATATTTAGAAATAGTAAGTCCATGTATAATGTCTATGTAAGCAACGATAATATTCAAATCTTAAAGGTAACAAGATAAATAATATCATAACAAATAAAATAGATAGTAATTTCTACAAAATAATATTATAAATGATAGTATAGTATAGTTTAAACAGACCAAGTAAAATTCTCATTACAAAAAAAATATAAATGCATGAGAAAAAAAAAACACTGAAAGCCAAAATGACCTGAAATTTTAGGTTTTCAAAATGGAAGGAGAGAGCCAGAGATGTAGCTCAGCAACATAGCATCTGCCTGGCAAACACAAGGCCCTGAGTTTGATTCCCGGTACCAAAAGGAAAAAAAAGCAAGGAGGTATACAAATTTACCATTACCCCAATGGTAACATTAAGCACTTAGTGTATTTCAGGCTCTAAATTTCTTACATTGGACTAATTCTCAGCACAACTCTATGAGTTGAATGTAAGAGCTATCCTCATTTTAATGAAAAGGAAATTAAATCTCAAAGAAAACAGTACAGTAAGGCCACACAACTAATAGCAACAGAGCTCCATTTGAATCTAAGTAGTCCCCCGAGGCTTGTTCACTGATCCACAAAATATTTCAGTGAAAAATCCCGTTCTTCCATGCTGGGCATGGTGGTGCATGCCTGCAATCCCAGTAGGACTCAAGAGGCTGAGGCAAGAGGATCACTGGAAGTTTGAAGCTAGCCTAGGTTATAAAGTGAGTTCAAGGCCAGCCTGAACTACATGGTGAAACCTTGTCTCAAAAAGATAAAAAAAAAAAATCCCATTCTTCCGTGGAACAAGTTAATTAAGATGTTATAAAATACCTACAGCTTTTAATTGCCTGCTGGGATGGCCTTTCACACTTGTTTTAAACATCAAGGACAGAGAGTATCACTGACTACAGATCCAGAGAACTGTTCTCACGCTCTTTTATTTTCCATGCTCTTTCAGTGCTCCAGCCCACTACTCAAAATTTAATATTTGGGAACTGAACTGAAAGATCCTGATTCTTATATGTTCATGTGGAAATACTGAAATCTTTTGAATTTAAAGAGGCTTGAGGGAATTGGTGCCTTTCCAGATGTGCCCCGTCTCAGACAGATGTTTCCTCTTCTGCTTCTTAAGATCCAGGTGCAAAGGTAAATGCAATAGATGGGTATTGCATCTACTTTTTTAAAGCTAAATTTCAAAGGGCTCACCTTTGTGGTACATGCTATATATCCAACTGCCTTCATGTCTGCCTGAAACAGTTTTAGTGCCCAAATATACAGAGACAGAGATAGAGATGATAGCTAAGATACCTGTACCACTAATTTCTATTAGTTCATTGAAAGGAACAGTTAGTGCGTATACTGTTTGATCAATTTTGCGTGCCTGTATCTTGTAATCTGAGACACTACTTTGAAGATAACAATATGCAATATAATACCCATTGTTAATTTCTGATCATCTCGTTTTGAAATCGTGTATCATTTTTATTGGTTTTTTTTGTCTCTTTAAAATACAAAGAAATATATTTGATCCCAGTAATTTAGAAAACAGCTTATGGTAGAGTTTGTTTTGTTTTTGTTTGTTGCAGTACTGGAAAGTGAACCTAGGACTGTCACACTAAGCTATAATCTCAGTCTCTTTATTATTTTTTATTCTGAGGCAGGGTCATACCAAGTCACTAAGTTGCCCAGGCTGGACTTGAACTTGCCATCTTCCTGCCTTGGCCTCCCAGAGTACCGGGATTCCAGCCATGTACCGCCATGCACGGCACTGTACAGAGCTTTGAAGACTGTTCTTTCACAGACCCTCTTCACCCGTCTATCCCCTGACGTTGCTCAGGTTCTTTCTAGGCCTTTTCTGGGATCACTCCCTGGATCATCTCATTCATTTGAAACTGAAAATACACATGCTAAAGAGGTCAATCCCTTTGGATAGGCCACATCTATGTTTTCCAGAGCTTCGGTTATGTTCTAATTTCCTGAAGATTGCCCACTAGTACTCTAAGTTCAACCTGTCCAGAGTTAAACACTTCCCATACCACTTCCTCCTTCAGAATTCCCAGTCTCGGTGAACGGCGTGACTAGCAACCAGGTTTCCTCTACACGCTGTGAGCTAAGGTCATATCCACATTCAGTCAGTCCATCAAAGACCTACTATTTCTGACTCTTCCACCTTGCCTTTGATTCCTGTAGGTTTTCTACTTTTTTATTATCTCCTGGCTTTCTGAGCCATTTTCTTACTGTTCCACCTTTCTGTTCCACAACACTACTCAGTGACCACCTGCTCTATCTGTAGTGACAGAATCAGTATTTGCCTAATTTCAAACTTAATACGCTTGGTATGTCAACCAACACCTAGCCGGATCCTGATTCTATTCTTTGTCCACCTTTCTCATGTTACCTAGAACTTGCTTCTGACTCTTACTCCATGTTCTGTATGTGACTTTGGTCCTAATGCTTTGAATTGAGTAAAATCTCAGTTAAAGAATTCATAAAGCTTAAGCATGTGATTAATATTCACACTACCCAACGGGTGTGGGGGCGCACACCTGTAATCCCAGTACTCAGAAGGCTGAGGCAGGAGCACTGCCATGGGTTCAAGGCCAGCATGGACTACATAGCAAAACCCTGTCTCAAAATCAAAATAAAATGAAATAAAAGCCAGAAAAAAGAATTACACTATTGCCTAACCTTTTACCTTAAGATATAGGAAAAAAACAAGAGTAAACTATACCTAAGCCATACAGAGGTCAGAAAATAATAAAGATTAAACAAAGATTAATGAAGAGGAACTAGGAAAACAATAATCCAAAAAGCTGGTTCTTTAGGAAGATTGGTAAAACTGAGAAGCCTTTATCCAGAGTAACCAAGAAAAATAATGAGAAGAGACTGTAATTACTAAAATTGGAAATGAAAGAGGATATTACACTGATCTTACACATATAAAAACAATTATAAGGAAATAGCATAGAAGACTTGATACCAACAAATTAAATAAGTGAAATGGAAAAATTCCTAGAAAGATACAAACCAAAACTGACAAGTAGAAAAGCTGAAGAGACCTATAACAAGGACTAGAGATTAAACGTGTAAATTAAAAAAAAAAAAAAAAAGAAAACCAAAAGCAAGTTCAGTGAAGCCACATGGCAAACCCTACAGGAAAGTAGAAAACCCACAGGAATCAAAGGAAAGGTGGAAGAGTCAGAAATAGTAGGTCTTTGATGGATTGACTGAGTTATGGATATGACTTTAGCTCACAGTGTGTAGAGGAAACCTGGTTGCTAGTCACACCACTCACCAAGGCTGGGAATTCAGAAGGAGGAAGTGGTATGGGAAGCGTTTGACTTTGGACAGGTTGAACTTAGACTACTAGTGGGCGATCTTCAGGAAAGTAGAACATAACCGAAGCTCTGAAAAACATAGATGTGGCCTATCCAAAGGGATTGGCCTCTTTAGCATGTGTATTTTCAATTTCAAATGAATGAGATGATCCAGGGAGTGATCCCAGAAAAGGCCTAGAAAGAATCCAAGCAATGTGAGAGGGTAGATGGGTAAAGAGGGGGTCTGTGCAACACTTCCTAATTCATTTTATGAGGCCAATATTACCAAAACCTGACAAAAACATGACAAGAAAACAAAACCGACCAGGTGTGTTGTTCCACACCTGTAATCTCAGCCCTTGGAAGGCTGGGACAGGAGGATCGCCACAAGTTTGAGGCCAGCCTGGGCTACATAGTGAGTTCAAGGCCAATCTGAACTACACAGTGAGACCATCTCAAAAACAAAACAAAACAAAACCACAGACCACTGTCTCTTATGACTACAGACCCAAAACTCCTCCATACAATACGAGCAAACCAAATGAAGCAACAATTATACACCATGATTATGGACCAGGACCAAATAAGATTTATCCCAGGAAGATGAGATTGGCAGCTTACTATTTAAAAATCAATAATGTCAGTAAAATAGAGGATAAAAACCACATGATCATCTCAATAGCTACACAAAAGGCATGTGAACATTTCTAACTGGGGATACAGATCAGTGGCACAAACACCTGCCCAAGGTCCTGAGTTTGATTCCCGACACCAAAAAAAAAGAGTTGAACATTTCTTTACAATAAAAACTCAATAAATTAGGAATAGAAGAGAACTTCCTCAACGTGATGTAGGGCATCTATGAAAAACTAAAATGTAATGACACACACTTCATGGTAAAAATTGAATGCTCTCTCCCTAACTTCAGGAACAAAATGAGAACATTCACTTTAACCACTACTATTTAATATTGTACTAAAGATTCTAACCAGTACACTAGGTAAGTAATCAAAATAAAATGCAGACACACTGTAAAAGAAGGGGTAAAGCTACACTTGCAGGTGACATGATTTTGTGTACAGAAATCTTACAGAATCAACAACACACACTACTACAATTAAACAAATGTGGTGAATTTGCAGGATATCAGTATATAAAATCAAATGCATGTGCACACACTTGAACAATCTGAATTTCTAAGGAGTTTTCATTTACAACATCAAAAAAGAATCTAATCCTTAAGGAAATCTTCAAAAAAGAAATAAACCATTGGAGGTGTACATGATCAAATTATATTATATGCATAAATACAAACACTACATTGAAACCCAGCATCTTTTAATTTAATAGGCATTCATAAAAATATATTTTGAAAGAATTTTTCATGAGCATTCAAATAGCTTTATTTATAACAGCCCAAAACAACCAAAAAATCCAATAACAGGAGAATTGATAAAACAAATTGTGCCACATATGTACAATAATACACTATCAACCAATAAAAAGAATCAAGTGATATATGTAACAATATATAAAATGTTATGTTGAATAAAATAGTCACAAAAGACTACACACTGAATAATTCTGCTTATGCAAGATTGTAGAACAGACAAAACAATCTATAGTAATAGAAATTATAGCACTGTTACCTTTGGAATGGTAATTGATGAAAATACTCTGGAATGAAGAAAATATTCTATATATTGCTATATGGGTTTCAGTGCTATATACATCTGTAAAAATGCATCAAATTTATAAGTAAAAGCTGTGAATTTCACTGCATTTAAATTTTACCTCAATTGAAAAAGCTTAAAATAAGGAGTTACTAAGTAAAAAGTAATAGGCTGAGCAGGATGGTGCACACCTGTAATCCCAGCACTCAGGAGGCTGATGGCAGGAGGATGGCCTGGAGTTCATAGCTACCCTGGCTTACAGGGTGAGTTCCAGGCCAGCCTCAACTAAAAAGTGAGACCCTGTCTCATAAACCATAGATATATAGATAGATAGAGATATAGAGAGATAGATATGTAGATAAGTAGATGTATAGATATACAGATATATTTTCTACAAAAAAATGTATACACACTTCAGAGAAAGAAAAACATGTATAAATATTTTAATACTAAATTTATGGAGACTTCAGGAGATTAATACAAGTTACTTTTGTCCTCTACAATTATAAGAGGTGCTCAAAGTGATGGTCATTACCTTCCAGACATTTATTAGCATGGCAAATTTGGGTAACCTTTGAGATTGCTGCACGTTCATTTTCAATTTCTCCCCTAAGGGCCAGCAGTGTAGTGGGTTTTCTATGATATAAGACAACCTCTAGAGCCAGACATGGAGGCACATGCCTGTAATCCCAGCACTCCAGAGGCTGAGGCAGGAGGATTGTTGCAAGTTTGAGACCAGCCTGGGCTACAAAGTGAGGTCAAGGCCAGCCTGAACTGCTCACCCTGCAAGACCCTGTCTCAAAAAGACCAAAAAAAAGACAACCCCAAGGATCCCCCATATGAAGGTAACACCATCTATTAAAAACAATCATATTATTTTTCTTTTCCTGACTGTGTATCCATTTTTTGACAGAGTGTGTGTGTGTGTCTGTGTCTACGAAATTAACTTAAAAGGAAAGAAAAATCTAAACTTAAAATAACCTATATAAATGGAGCCACATCCCACATTCATGAGTGGAAGACAATATTTTTAAGATGGCAACACAGTGTATTTTCCAAATTAATCTATAGATTCAATGCAATCCCTATTGACATCCTGGCTGGATTCTTTGCAGAAATTAACAAACTGATTCTGAAGTTTGTATGGAAACTCAAGTGACCCCAAATTGAAAAAAAAGTCTTAACAAAGAACTACATTGAAAGATTCATATTTCCTGATTTCAAACTTAGCACAGATCAGATTGTGTGTTGGCAAACAATAACTTAGGGATCAGTGGAATAGAACTGAAAGCCTGAGAGTAGATACTATAGTGAGCTGATTTTTCAGCAAGGGAGCCAAAACAATTCAATGGGAAGAGAGAGTATTCTTTTATCAAATGGTGCTAAGACAAATGAACAGACTTAAGCAAAAGGTTGAAAGTGGGCCTATCTTGTACCACTTATAACAATCAACACAATCTTTTCACCAATGTGGCAATGCATTCTTAGATACACGAAAAGCATAAGCAATAAAAGAAAAATTAACAAATTGTACTGTATGAAAATTTAAAACTTCTCTGTATCAAAGAATACCATCAAGAAAGTAAAATATAATCCAAAGAATGGGAGAAAATGTACGTAAATCATACATCTCGTAGGGATTTATGTCTAGAAAACACAAAGAATACTTACAATTTAATTTTTTAAAAAAGATAAAATAACTTAATTAAAAAGTAGGCAAAGGATCTAAATAGACATTTTCCAAAGAATGCCTGACATCACTACCCACCAGGAAATGCAAATCAAAACAACTGTAAGATACTATCTGACACCCACAAACACCCACACCAATGAAGGTGACATAATAACAAATATTGATGAAGATGTGGAAAAAATGAAATGTTCATACCTTGCTGGAGGAGGATAAGATTAATTATTGCTTTGGGAAATAAGGGGGGAGTTCCTGATACGGTTACCTACATAGTTACTATACGACCCAGCAATCCCACTTCATATATGTGGATAGATAGGTAAGTAGATATGGTTATATATACATATAGATTTATTTCCAAGAGAAATTAAAACATAACCACACAAAAAAAGCACACAAATATTCATAGCTTCAATATTTATCATGGCCTAAAAGTGGAAGCAACCCAAATGTCCAGCAACACATGAGTAGAAAAACAAAGCATGGTACATTCATTCAGTGGAATAGTTTGACCATAAAAAGAAATAAAACACTGGCCCATGATGTAACATTAACGGGTCTATGGTGTGCTAAGGGAAAGAAGACAATCACAAAGGATCACATGTTATAAAATCTCATCTATGTAAAATAGCCCAAATAAGCAAATCTGTGGATAGATCAGTGTTTACGTTTGGCTGGAAGAGTTAGTAGGGAGAAGAAAGTTACTGCTTAAGGGCACAGGATTTCTTTTTGTGGTGATGGAAGTGTTCTAATTGATTAAATTGTATTATTGTGGTGACAGTTGCACACTTCTATGAATACACAAAAACCACTGAACATGTATAAACAACTAAATAAGATCATAACATGCAGTAAATCCCATCTATGTTAATAAACCCAAAAGCATGATTTCATTTTATCATAGATTCCCTTGAATATAAATATGAACCAAACTTGGAAGTATCAATCTAGAAACTACCAGAATTTAAGACCTGTGAATTACACCCAATAACCTTTTTTATCTTCAATTGTGTGAGCACCTACTTTCTAAAATGTCCACTACAGCTCCAGGATCTATTGCATTTTCAAACACCTGCACAGAAAAAATAGGGAAAAACAAATTTTCAAAGTTTGATTAATAGGTACTTATGGAAACTAAAGATATCCTTACAAATAACTAGCATCTGTAAAATTCAGCCATATATTTTAGGACTCAACAGAAGCACTTTTACTAAGTGTATGGTTAAAACACAGTGTTCTACTGCGCTGCTACAGAACAAATAAGTGAAAAGTAACAAAACAAGAAGTATTAGCTAAGTAGGAGTTAACCAGCTCTATACACGCTTAAAATGTCATCACCTTGAACTAGTTTTACCACTTGTTGCTAAAAGGACATCTTTTAACAACCTCAGAGTCTTGAGTAACTAGAAAAACATTCTGCATGCCACAGGTACTCGTTAAATGTTGACTGAATGATTTCTCTTCCCAAGCAATTGGTTGTGCTAAGAAGGAACATAAAGAGAAATTCTGCTCACCTGTAACACAAAAGAAAACCTAAGGCCTTGCAGTTGTACTCCTAGAGAATCCCGAGAGAGAGAGAGAGAGAGAGAGAGAGAGAGAGAGACACACACACACACACACACACACACACAGGGAGGGTGGGGGGAGGGGGAGGGGGAGGGGAGGGAGAGGGAGAGGGAGAGAGAGTTTTAAGAGTATGACAGGACAAAAGCAAAACAAAGCAAAACACTATGATAACTCTCTAGCCATTGCCAAATCTGTTTTGTCCTTGAAATAAAAGGTGCGTCTAGCAAAAGCCTCTCCTGTTGAACTCTGTATAGAACCCTGTGGAAAACAGAAAGGTTTCACCAAAGTTTAATATCAGATTGTAAAGTTTTGGCTTAAGTGGATTTAAACTTCAATATGATTAAAAATCTGCTCTTGGATCCAGCCAGGTCTGCTTTGAGGACAAAAAAAGAGGCTAGCCCCTGTAATTCATTTTTGTCTTACTGGCTTGCATTTATTAAGCAAATCTGTGTAATTTTTGCCTAAATTATGTCAGTAATTGCATCCTTTCCTTTTGCTCGTTGTTAAGGGTTGTACTGTGTCTCCCTCAGCATTTGTAGGCTGCACTCCTAATGCCAGCATCTTAATATCTGACCTTATTTCCAAAAGGAGCCATTCTGCATGTAATTAGTTAAATTAGAATGAGGTCACAGTAGAGTAGTTTGGGCCCCTAACCAAATAATTTGATGTTATTATTAAAAAGGAATATTTGAGCACAGGAACTGTTAAAAGAAAAACATTACACAAAATAAATTCAACATTTTATTTGCACAAAAAATGATTCATGAACCAAGCAGCACTGAGAATCAGAAAAGGTTCAGTGGGCTGCGCTGCTACAGAGTGGGCAGAGAGCTCCTATAGGCTGAAGCAGAAGGGCACGATGTCCTCGGGTGTGACTGATTAGCCACGACTCATTGCATGCCTGCTCAGGGCACTGCCAAGGAGAGAGAGAGGGGGCACGAGAGAGAGAGGGAAAGAGAGAGATTTGCTTTGACAGTCTGAGTTTTAATACATTCATTTTATTAACACAAGAATTTAGCTTTGAGTTTTCTTATGAAAAATTGAAGTGTAATATCTAAGATTTAGCATGTAGATGTTCTAATTAAGAGACTGACCTTTTAACATTGTGTTATTCCTCTGGCATATTTGAATTTGCAGCATCATATTTATTTGTTTGTAAATAATTTATGAAAACCAGAGTAAAGACATATATATATAATTTGCTTGGACTGGCTGTGATTTTAGCAGAAGCCCCTGCTGCAAGGAAGGAAATGCATTCAGATGCCTTTTCAGAGTAAGTCAAAAGCTGATGGACAGTGGAACACTGGCCCCTTGCACTGTTGGTCAGAAAATTTAAGAGGAACCCTAGATGAGAATAGCTGCCATAGAATCTTGCTTTAGAGAATATCCAACTCTTCAGTGCTAATAGTGCTAGATAGTTTTGGTATAAGGGTAAATTTATATTGAGCACTTCATTAAAAAAAAATTGTGTTTTTGTAGACTCCCAAGTCTTGAACACCAAAATATGACTACAGCAAAAAAATGTAAAGCTGAAAACAGTGGCAGATCATTCCAAGGGGCCTGCGCAGAGTCCTCTGGAGTAACTGAACACATTGGGGAATACGTATGTATTCTGTATGTTGCATGTTACACATCAAGTGTCACACAACACTTTGACACCAACCGTTAAAGTGTTGTAAAACTTGGTGGAACTGAAAGGAGTTTCTTGAAGGGAAACTGAGGAAACATCATTCCAAGTATCTTAGTTTTTGCAACTATTTTTCTAACACAAATCATCTGATAGTCCCATGCTCGCAAATTTCACTGTCACAGCAAAATATGGTAAGCCCCTCTCTGATGGGGATTTTATCAAACTGGTCATGTTGTCTGGAAAAAAACTCACTTTTTCACAATTTCCCAAACAAGGATAAGATTATGCAAGGCATCTCTGGGATGCCACTTCACAGAAATACTATTAGAGATGGAGTCCTGTGCCTGATGAGTGAGGTTGGCTGCTCTCCACCAACTTACAAAAGGCAGCCCATTAGATAAAAAAGCATAGATGTAAATAATCATGAAAGGCTGGCGGTAATTTTATTTCTGTTGGTGATATCATGAGACAAGAGCTGGAGAAACTGGTGTCTTTGCCTGGAAGAACACAAGGGATAGATATACATAATACTGTGGTGGAGGCTTTGTTTGTCATAAGATGTAAGACCAGAAAAAGTGGTTTCAATGACTAGTGATGGGCCACCTTGCATGGTGAGGGCAACACCTGATTTCATACAGTTCTTTATTAAAGAAGCAAAACATCCAGTCATTCAGTTTCATTGTATTATACATCAGGAACCTCTCTGTGTCAGGGAAAGCAGTAAAAAAAATAATTATCATTAACGATATCCAAAAAAAAATGTGAATTACATCATGGCTTGTACTCTATTTTATTGGTACATTTAGATGTACATAATGATCACATTCATCTTAAAGAATTTATACCTTTGTACTCTGAATTCTCAACAGTTTTAAGCCCTTCTTGATGAGATTTAGGCACAGTGTAATATTTCACTTATGTACAATAATGTCCAACAGTTAGGCAGAGGACGAGTCCTGGAGAGATTCATAGCCTGCTTGGATAAAAATTAGGCTATTGATGAATGAAAAGGGGTAGGAATATCCATGACTCACTGATATGACCTGGCTTAAATTAACAAATTAACATTTTTACAGACTTTACAATACGCTTCAATGTAGAACAAAAAGTACAGGGTGTGAGGAAAACAGCAGAAAAGATATTCTCTGATATCAAAACATTTGAGAGAAAACTACAGGTTTTGAAATGACTCTGAAAGTGGGCAGCTGAAATGTTTTCCAAACCTAAAAATGTACTTTAAAAATTCTACACTTGCCGTCAATTCTACAAGCCATCAGGAAATCTACAGGTATTTTCTAGCATTACAGCAGCTGCAGAGGAGACTTTCAGTAGCAGATTTTTGCAGTTCCCTAAAATGAAGACGATCTTGTGTTTTCTTACTTCTCCAGGCAGGGAAAAACTTGAAGAACTTGCTCTTTCTTGCCTACACTGGTTAGATTTTGGAAATCTGGAAATGGAGCTATTGGAATTTCAAGAAAGTTCTGTGTGGAAAAATAAATTCTGTGACCTGTGTGCCACACCTGACAAGACAGAGTGTGAAGGAATGACAAAGGACAGTGCAGCTGGTAGTTCTGAAAATGAAATTCTTAAAGTGTGGAATTATCTGCCAAATAATTTTAAGTCTATGAAAGCACATGAGATTGCTTTTCTTACTTTGTTTGGATCATCTTATGCTCATGAGCAACTGTTTCCAGCTTTACATTATATCAAATCAGATACAAGAAATGAACAAATGACCTGAGGGCTCCATGGATTGCTCTCAAAGTAACAAAGTATGAGCCAAGGTTCTACATTATGAGCATGCATACAACAGCAAAGACCACATTAACTGGCAGAAGCATCCCAAATGCAAACTTTTACCTTTCAATGAAAAGCTCTTTGTAGCACTGAAAATTCTGTTATTATGTTTTCTTTTATGACAAAAGATGTTAATGTACGAATTGTTTTTTCTAAACTAATGCCTCAGTATTCAGATTTAATTGCAGCGTTGGCACTTTGTGGTATATAAGTGGGTCTGGAGTTGCAGTTTGAGAACTTGGTGGCTCAAAGGTTCACCATCACTGACCTGGAGCCCTCAGAGACAGCCTTGCCTGGCAGACATTTTCATCTCAGATACCAGACCACAGCACTTCTGTCATTAAAGCCACTCAGTCTGTGATACTTCTATAAGCCAGTCCTAGGAAACTAATATACCAGTAACTAAGGACTTTTCTTAAGTAGTCCTGGGCAAATGATCAACATGATCTGGTCAAATACAATGGCTCATGAATTTTTATGAAGAACTGGTTTACCCAAATCCTTTAGAATACTTAATTCTGAGTAACACAGAAGGTTCAAGAAGACAAAATGTTTTCATTATGTGCTGCAAGTATTTATAGCGAGAGACTAGAACAGACACAAGAAAGATGGAACTGGAAAAAAGCTAGAATATGACCCCAGACAACTCATACAAGAGGAAAATTATTTAATTTCATTTTATGAAAAGAAAAAAATATTCTGGGATATATTTGACTGCTAATCTCAAATGTACCACTTTTTAACCAAACAGTAGTTAACATCTAAAATGTGATCCTGAGACTTCACTCTCCTTTTTTCAAAATCCAGGATGTTGGACTAGATATTCCTACCTCCCGAGGTCATTTACAGATTTATCATTCTGCGCTTCGTGATTTGGTATCCTTGAGATTCTTACAAAAATGTTTTTAAAAGTCTTCAACAGAGCAAACTGAATATTGATCACACTAATAAGACAGTTCTTGGGAGAAAAAAGAATACGTTTTTACCACCTACTTTTCAACACTTCAAAGTTCTAAATGTCGTAAATTAGGTTCCTTTGGATTCTGAAGGTAAATTCCAAGATAACAGCTCTTGTTCTCTCATTCTCTCTCTCTCCAACCAGTTTGGCACATTTTTAAATCAAGAGAATGTGATTTGTAAAAACATTACTTATAAGCCAGGCTGTTATGATCTGTGTCTAGATGTTACCCCAAAGCCTCGCGCAGTCCTGGGGGTGGGTTTCTAGAGTCTGCAAAGGATTCATGATCCGGTGCTCGGACTATGGGTGTGAAGGCTACACCCGCCCTGGGGCAGGAGGTCTACATACAATGTAAGGGAGGGAAAGAGGCTGCTCTCTCTGCTCCTGCGTTTGCTGTTTTCTGTCACCATGAACTGTTGCCCTCTGCCATGTGCCACCCTGCCTTAGAGACAGCCAGCATGGACTGAAATCTCCACAAACTGTAAGCTAAATAAACCCTTCCTTATTTAATTTTGGGGTCAGGTATTTTGCCCCAGCAATGAAAGAAAAGTAACTAAGACACTAGCCTGTCAGTGAACCAATTTTCTTCTTTCTCATCCTCAGGTTAAAACAGGTCACTTTTGGGGCATCATCTACTAGACCTTCAAAAGTGTTATGCTCTACCTGGGAGCCTTCCCTGACCCCCAAAATATCCACCTTAGTGGCACTCTTTGGGGCAAAATCATTAGACTTACTAAGGTTAAAACTGATTCTATCTCCAAATCCAAAACAAAAACTTTAGGAACTGTTGGCAACCATATAGTAATAAGATGAATATTTGTTCTTTTTAAGTGCTGAAGCAGGAAGAGGATAGGTTATATTTTTGGTTATTTGTATCCTGATCATATTCAATGGAATGGAATCAAGCTTTTATATCACTGTAGTTACATAAACCAGGTGTGATTTAAGAAAACAGTGAATCTGAAGAACCATCCTGTCTCACTACAAGATTTCAGTCGCACAATTTAACTGATTTGGTTATGGTTTTTCAATTATTTTTCTGGGTCCGAGAGCCTCCCTCAGTCTGCAGTTTATTAATAACCCTTTCATTAATGTACTGTAACTGTCTTTAACACCTCCAAGAACATTCAGAAGTGCTCTCTCTGCTCCAGTTAGAAGATGCCATGGGAATTCCAAAAATAGAAAGCATCGCTCAGGGTATTTAGCACTACATTGACAGAACTTGGCTCAGACCTGACAGCAAAAGTCTTTCAACTGTGGTTTTGCTTCAAGGCCAACTGCGGTTTTGTACTGTGCTTAAGGGCCTTCTGGTTATTTTTACTACAGGAAATTTACAAAATAACTTTATGAGAACGGGGGCTTTTTATAAAAACCATTCGATTGTCTTCAGACAGCAAAACCCAAAGAGAAAATCAAGATCACCTTTTCGAATCTCATGCTCTGCTGAATCACAACAGGGAACACAGAGCGAAAGCAGGCCGTCTCCAGGTACTGATTCAGGAGGTAGACCCCGAGGTACACATCTTGTTTGTGGGGCAGGAACACTCCGGGACAAGAAATCTTAAAAAGAAAGAAAACAGTGGCAGAGCTAGCAGGGTTTGCTTTGTTTTGAATGGGGCTCTATGTCTTTTTACCTCCGCAGACCCTGAGATGTACCTGCTCACGGGCACTCCCTTACCTGTACCTCCTAGCCATCAACACCCTCCGCTCTCCTCCCACAAAATGAAAATTCCTATTCCTTGCCGGTTCTCCACCAGGTGTCACAATCGCGCTCTCGAGGGCTCTCTCCCCGCCCCTCCAGGATGGCAGTGCGGAAGCGGAAGACGCCGCAGAGCCAGGAAGCTCCGGTCTAGGCCGGCCAGGTTCTGGGCTCAGAGCGGCCCGCCGCGATGCCGAGCCCCCGGAGGAGCATTGAGGGACGGCCGCTGGGCGCCTCCACCTCGAGCACCAGCAGCAGCAGCCCGGGGAGTCCGGCCCATGGCGGCGGCGGCAGGTTCGAGTTCCAGTCTCTGCTCAGCAACCGCGCGGCGGGCGCGGACCCCACCTGCGCCCGGCTCCGCGCGTCCGAGAGCCCGGTGCACCGCCGCGGCTCCTTCCCCGTGGCCACCGCGGGGCCCTCGCAGGCTCCCCCTCCCCCGCTGCCCGAGGAGGACCGCATGGACCTGAACCCGTCCTTCCTGGGCATTGCCCTGCGCTCTCTGCTGGCCATCGACCTGTGGCTGACCAAGAAGCTGGGGGTGTGTGCAGGGGAGAACTCGTCTTGGGGCAGCGTGAGGCCCCTCATGAAGCTCCTGGAGATCTCCGGGCACGGCGTCCCATGGTTGCTGGGCTCCCTCTACTGCCTGTCCAGGAGCGACAGCTGGGCTGGGCGCGAGGTGTTGATGAACCTGCTCTTCGCCCTGCTATTGGACCTCCTGCTGGTGGGCCTGATCAAAGGGTTGGTGCGAAGGCGCCGCCCGGCCCACAATCAGATGGACATGTTTTTTACCCTCTCGGTGGACAAGTACTCCTTCCCCTCTGGCCATGCCACAAGGGCTGCCCTGGTGTCGAGGTTCATCCTGAACCACCTGGTACTGGCCATTCCACTGAGAGTGTTGGTGGTGCTGTGGGCCTTCGTCTTAGGTCTCTCCAGAGTCATGCTGGGCCGGCACAATGTCAGTGACGTGGCTTTTGGCTTTTTTCTGGGCTACATGCAATACAGCATCGTGGACTATTGCTGGCTGTCACCCCACAATGCTCCCTTACTCTTTGTACTGTGGAATCAATAATGACACCATCTCATTAATGATGGCACCGGGAGGTCTGAAGATTTCCACATTCGGTGATGCCAAGCTTAAACCAGCGGCCTCTCAGATATTTCAGGCTTCCTTTGGGATTTCTGGTGTCCCACCAACTTGATATGTTACTAAGCCAGAGCACATATAGGCCATTACTAAACACAGCCATATTAGGGAAAGCAAAAACTTCTATTATTTGTGTATTCGGAAATTGTTTCTATCTCCAGGACAATTGCAAAGAAACCGAGCTGTGGTCCTATGGTTGCTGTTTTTAAAAAGCTGACGTTAAGATTTGTGCTGTGTAGTAATCCCATACACCAACATATCATTTGTAAATTGGATTTTGAGAAATGAACATGATATTCATTCCATAAATGTATGTGAAGATAAGCTACATACTAGTCCTAGTCCTTTTCCTGAGATGATGTGAAACAGTATTTAAAAAACTGAAGGTACGGGTTTTTCTAGTTTATTCCCTGAAGACCTGTTGCCACAATTGGGGAAATTTCTTAATCCTGATTTTCTTGGTAAGCTTTTTTATATTTTCCATCTTTGTTGATTGGCAATGAGAAAAGAGATTACTTTCCCTATACCTTCAGAAAGATTGTTGGATGTTTATTTCCCACTACTATAATACTGTCTTTTTAGCATTTGGAGAGTAAATCAAGAACTTAGAGAAGACACACTTAAAAGGTTGGCATATGTAAATTGCCCACAGAAAAGTAAGTATGATATTATGACTTCATGCTAATTCTGTGGACACCCAGTAGCAGGGCATGACAGCAGGTGGAGAAGCTAGACTGCTGGGCGAAGTCAGAGGAACAGAGTTTACAGGTAGCTGTAGGCTGACATATTACATCAGTGACCAGAATTACAGATGGGGCCCTGGTGCCCAGCATCTCCACTGAATAATGCTTCTAGTAACAAAACGGGAAAATAAGATTTTTTTTCGATACAAATGCATAACCTTTCTCATATGTGCCATAAGAAAGACTTGTATGCTGCAGTTATTCGCATGGAATTTATTTTCCTGCAATATAGCATGCTGTAGGTAACAGTATCTAACTTTAAGTCATTAGGACAGTGTGTTGCTGTGTCAGGCACTAAATGTAACCCCTCAATTCTGTTTACATTGACCTTTACATTTAAAGCTGTTCATCCGTTGTGCCTCCCCAAATCGTTCAGACCAAAGACCCACCAAATCCGTGGTGGACTCTGCTCATTATTTGACCTGGAAAGACTGAAGAGGGTATGTTTTAAACGCTGCTCTACATGAAAAGAAAATCTTTAAATGACCTATGGAACTGGTGTCTTAAGGTAATGACCAATTAATTTGGCATTTATAAATAGAACTACAGACTTTGATTTGACAGAGATGTGGATAGGAGCCTGGAGAATGCCTGTGACTGGAGGGAAGCCCGAACTTTGTGAGAATGAGGACATACCATATAAGGAACAGCTACCCTGCTAAATAAAGTTACTGTATCCCCACAACACTGACTACCTCTTTAGTTGCTGAGTCAGCCATACGGTAAAGCTCGTAAGTGGTTTGGATTGTTTAAGCTCAGTGAGATGCTGCGTTTTAATCACAGCAATATTCAGGCCAGACATAGGAAAGCAATGAAATTTCCTCTTGCAGTGTCCACAAGTCTGTATACTGGGGCTTACCTTCTCACCTGTAGTTATACTTGCGGATTTCCTATCTTAGTTGCCAGGGTCTGAGTTTGCTGGCATCCACAGCACAGAACAATTCACCTGACTTTGTGGAGCATCCTAAGCGCTACAGAATAAAAGAACTGATTTCTTTAATTAATTATACAATAAAAGTGGCATTTAACATTCAAAATAAAATGAATGTTGAATGAAGTGAGTTCCTGCTCTCCTATGGAAGACATTAGTCAGCTTCTTGAACAGGATCCCTGCTCAAGTTTGAGAGCTTGCAGTTGCTGCAGCACAATTAATATGGTCTGGTCTTCTTTGCTGTCAGTAAAGTGGGACAAAATCAGGAAATTTTTATGACTTTGGTTTCACAGCTGCATACGTGATGGAATCTCAGCATTAGCTAATGGTGTGGAAGCTAGCCAGATTTTCCTTAGCACCAGCCTGATACCCTTGTGCTTGTAAACATAGCCTGTACAGAAGCAGCCCCTAGTAGCTTGGAAGCAAATGTGCTCTAACTACAGATGAAAGAATGGGAAAATGGAAAATACAATAAGGATGACAGCTCCACAGAGGAACAATAGTCACTCTGCCCCGGCACCTCCCTTGGGAAGGATGTGGTGAATAATTATAGAACATTTATTGATTAATTTCCCTTTTGGAATTAACAAGCTAAAGCCATCGCTAAAGGAAATAGTTGAGAAAATATTTGATTGGTAGAGCAGATTATCAGGAAGTACCTGGGCTTTTTAAATTATTCCATGATTATTAAAATAAATTTAAAAATCCTTTCACAAATCGTTATCCTCAAAATAAGAAAATCCTACATGAACTTAATGCAGGGTTGTTTCAAAACAACAAAAATCCAGGATAAAGCTAAGAAATAAATTAGCTTTGGGAGCACAAAGAAAAGGGGGTGGGGAGCAGAGCTGAATTGAAGCTTACAAAGTCCAGGAAGACAAATGTAAAGAACCTTTAAGACAAAGTTAAGATTTGTCCCAAAAGGTAATGATGTGTGTGGTAAATTGGGGAGGGGTGGTGAAAACAACCCAAACCACTTTAAGACTCCGACATGGGGTTTAAGGAAAGGAGGTTCATGGATTTCTTACCGCCCGGATCTGCAGCTCCACTACCACTTCCAGAGGCATCGCTGCGTGGGCAAAAGGACTGGAAGGACAAGTTCCTTTTGTGCCGAACCTTAAACCAATTTTTCTAGGGCAGTTGTTGCCAGAAGCTTCCCCAGCCCCACATTCCCTCGTTCCCCCATGTGTCCCCGCCCCGAGCCCAGGTCCCTCCCACCGGGACCGGTCTCTCACTACTGACTGCGGGGTAGGCTGATAGAAGGCAGAAGCGTCGCGTTGCTATGGACACTCAAACGCTTGACCTTCGACCTTGGAACTGGAGCCAATCCTCGCGCAAGCGCGCGGTGGGGTTGCGGACTTCCCAGGCGGTGCCTGGGCCAGAGCGCAGTTATGTGTACTGGCATGGGAGCCAGGCGAGATGCCAAAGGGTCTAGTATCCTTTCCAATCACTATAAAATGTTTACAGTTTCCAATGTAAAAATGGAATGAAGTCATAGCCCGTTATAATTTAAGTACTATACATTTTTATTGGCCACGTGACCCCCAGGCTCTGACATTTCTGTAACAATTCCAATTTTATATAGTTGCCTGAAGGTACGCTCTTGCCTATTATGTCTTCGTGTCTGGTTCAGAAAACGCGGTGACGGTCAATAACGATACTGAAATGCATGCTAATGAGAAACAGAGGCATAACATATTTAAAAGTTTGGTGTCTTTTGTCACTTTTTGGTATAAGTTAGGTATCCTGTGTCATCCTTTGTCATAGGAGTATTGTCGTTATTTTCTCTTCACTATATTGTTCAGCCTTTCCTGGAGTTTAACCTAAAGCAAGCATTGAGTCACATTTTCTGCCAGGAGGTAATTACTGTATTTGCTAAAGCCTTAGTAACTGTAAAATCTGGCTGAAGCGACAAGCAGAGCAAGAATTCTAAGTGAAGGAAGTTACATTTTTTTTCCATTTACTGTATTTGATTAAAAATAATAAAGGGAGGAGGGGTGGCTGCTTCTAGCCAATTTCAAAACTCTGGGAGCCCCACTGCTGACTCTAGAAATACATGTGTGCGTACGTGTGTTGTCATTTCTTGTTCCTATCTTTCATTAGCAATTTATACAATTGGAAATAGCACGCAAAGATGTCCCCAGGGAAGAACGAGGCGTTCACTTTGGTAACTGCAGCGCCTTTACCTGCAAGGGGAAAACGGTGTGATGAAGGATAGTACTGTATACTGTGCCCTCCAATCCTAGTGCTCTGTCTCTCTCATACCAGGAAACACACAGGCAGGTGCCCAGCTACCCATAGTATCCGGAGCACTCATTTGCCACCGTACAATAAACAGTTCACTGGCATGGTACCTATGATAATTCTTACAGGTAAATTACCAGTTGTCTTAGTTACTTTTTTCGCTGCTGAGACAAACTACCCGTTGACCACAGTTAAGGAGAGGTTTATTTGGCTTACAGTTTGTGGAGGGCTCCTCCAGAGTGGGCTGGCTTTCCAAGGTGGGGTGGCACGGCAGACAAACATTGTAGAGGAGAAATAATTTATGACGTGCAGAAGGTAGCAAGCAAACAAGGGACATTAGCAACTTTATTCCTTTTATACTCTCCAGGCTACCTGGTTAGGGCAATACCAAACCAATCAGTGGACCAATATAGTAATCGCACACTCTTAGTCCCAACATCACGCACTGTAGACCCACTCACCTCCGGAGAAGCTCCACCCATGACTATATGAGGCTCTAGGGGACATTTAGACACAAACCATAACACCAACACTAAAATATCATGGAGAGTGACAATCAAAACAGATCTATAAATAAATAGCTAGAGGTATAATGGGAGGTATGTGTTGAGTATCTACAAAAATCTGTGCACTTTGCATATGTAATTCATCCTCACCATAATGCTTTAAAGGAGAAGCCTATTTTATAGATGCAGAATCTAAAGCCCAATAGCTGTTTTCCCAGGACTACACAATAATAAAGCCAGCAGTCACATTTGAATCCACTTATGTGCTACCACATCACCACCCTTACAACACAGACATTCTATTGATCTCTAGAGATACACTCTTCCATCATATGAATTCTAGTCTTTAATTCAGTATAATTGGACTCTTCTTGCTTGGCTTCTCAAATCTAGCCTTCCTGGCTTTTTTTCTATTTCCTGGCCCCCTTTCTTCACCTCCTCTTCCAGTAAGAGGCATTGAATCAAGGGCTTTACACATGCTAAGCAAGCACTCTACTACTAACCCTAATCCTAACCCTAACCCTAACCCACATCATCTGGAGTCCTACAACCAATACACTCCTTCTTCCCAGCAGAAACTTCTTGATCCTGGTCTTTACTGGCTGCATTTCTACCAACAGATTCTGGTCTTCTGAGCTCTGTCTAGATTCTACCATCAAATACAGTCTAAGACATTCCAACTCTATTTTTTCAGGCAACATCTCCAAACCATTCCTAACTCTTCCCCTTCCCACAAGCCAGTTCCAAAGGTTTTTGAGCCACATAGTCAAGTAGAGTCATAGCAATGATCCCATTTCTCTGGTAATACGTTCTGTCTTAGTTACTTTTCTCATTGCTGAGACAAAATACGAGACACTCAAAGTTAAAGGAGGAAAGATTTATTTAGCTCACAATTTGTAGAGGTTTCAGTCCATAGTTAGCTGGCTCCAGGGCTGGGTGGGTGGAAGACAAGCATCACAGAGGAGAAATAGTTCATGGCATGCAGAAGGTAGCAAAGCAAGCAAAGTGCCTTAGCAGTGCCTTTATGCCCCTTTTATCTTACCAAGGGTACTCAGTGTGTGTAGCACTCATACCCTTAATCCTAGTGCCTTGAGCTAGCATTGCACCATGGATCAATTCCAACATCACACACTCTAAATCCAGCCACCTCTAAGAAAGCCCCGCCTATGACTGTATGAGGCTTTGGGGGGGGGGACATCTAGACAGAAACCATAATAGTCTGACAGAAGTCTCACAGAAACAAGGTGAGGTAGGTGCATAACAGTACATGCTTGAAATCTTGGATACTGCAGGAATAGAACAATTTACAGCAATGAGTGATTTGCACATGAAAAATGGACAAGGCTTTGCATTAGTTTATCCCATCACAGAACAGTCCACATGTAATGATTTAGAAAGTCTAACAGAATAGATTATTAAAGATACAGATGATTCTGGTTGATAATAAAAGTGACTTGGGAGATGAAAGAGTTGTAGGAAAGAAGTAAGGTCAAAATCTAGCAAGACAGTAGAACAATTAACTCTGCATTCTTAGATTCTTCTGCAAAATCAAAAATAAATGTTAATGAATTTTTTTATTACCAAAGCATCTGTGGAGGGTATGGCACACAGATGAAAAATAAAGACAAAGAGAAAATTCTGCAGATGAGGCTTTGGGATGACCCAATGCTTTCTGTGGAACAAAAGGGCCAGGAGTCCAAGCTCTCACAGCTTTTATTGGTATCAGTCACGGAGGTGGGTTGGGGTCATGGAAGAGTGCTAGGGAACAGAAACTTTGCAGGCATTGGCTGGAAGGAGAAACAGAGGACTTTTGCACTAGGCACAGAGGCCTCCAATTAGCAGTGCAATAGATAGCTTGATGTATGCAAGGCTGGCACCTTGCATACATATTTATTGCCAGAAAGATATAGTTCCTTCTGAGTCTCATGGCCTCAGCTGAGATGTCTTAGCCCTGAAGTCTCACAGACTCTTGCTCTAACTATTCTCACCTATGTGTTGCCACCTTGCTATACTGAAACTTACCGGGATCTTGGCAAGATTCAATCACATTCTTTTGGCCAGTTAAGAGAACATCTGCTTCAATATAACCAGCTCTATATTTCAGCAAATAGAATTGAAGTAAAGGTCAGGGAAAGATGAAGGCAAGGAGCTTCGTTTCTCAGGGGAGCACAGCTTGGTGGTCTCCATATTTTATGACATAGTGTGGCAAATTAATATGAAAAACTCAAGAAAGATAGCCTCTTTAATAAATGATGCTGAAAAAATTGGCTTTCCACATTCAAAGATTAAACTAGACCCATACCTATCACCATGCACTAAACCAAAGTCAAAATGGATCAAAAATCTAAATATTAAAACAAACATTTAATCTATTGGAAGAAAAAATAGGTAGAAATCTTAAAGACATAGGTGTAGGCAGAGAGCTCATGAACAAAACCCAGGTTGCACAAGAAATATTACAAAGAATCAACAACTGGGACTTCATCTCATTAAAATAAACTTTGCAAATTAAAAGAAATCACCAGCAAAGTGAAAAGACAACTCATAGATTAGGAAAAACTTTTAGCCAGTTGTCCCTCAGACAAAGGACTTCCATCTAGAACATATAGAGTTGAAAAAAATCAGACCACCCAAATTCAAAAATCCAGTCCAAAACTGGGCATCTGAGATGAATACACACTTCTCAGTTGAAGAAATACAAATGACAAATAAATATATGAAAAAATTCAACATCATTGGTCATTCAAGAGATGCAAATTAAAATAACTCTGAGATTCCATCTCATCCCAAAAAGAAGGGCTATCATCAACAAATCAACCAATCACAAACGCTGGAGGGGTTGTGAGGGAAAAGGAACCCTTCTCCACAGGTGGTGGGAGTGTAGACGGTACAATCACTGTAGAAATCAGTATAGAGATTTCTCAAAAAACTCAGATTAGAGGTCACATTCAACCCACCTATCCCCCTTCTGGATATCTTCTCAGAATTAAAAACATCATACCACAGTGATATATGTGCATCCATGTTTATAGCAACACATTTTGTAATAGCTAAATCTTTTTTTGTTTTTTCTATTTTTTGGTACTGGGAATCAAACTCAGGACCCTGCACTTGCTAGACAAGCACTTGTGCTGCTCAGCTACATCCCCAGCCCCCAGTAACAGCTAAATCTAGAGGACAATGCAAATGCCCATCAACAGAGGAATGGATAAAAAAGATGTGGTCTTTTTATACAATGGAGTATTACTCAGCCATAAAGAAGGATGAACTACAGACTTTTACAAGTAAATGGATACAACTTGAGACCATACTCATAAGTAAAATAAATCAGGCTCACATATGTAAACATTGTATTGTCTCCTGGTGTGAGATCATGAAAGAGTAAATAAGATCCAAAATGTACACTAGATACTGTGAAATGGGAAGAATACTGTAAAATGTTCAAATGGGAAAAGGAACTGGGATGAGGGAAATGGAAAAGGAAAGAAGGAAAAAAATTACAAGATAGTTATACTACTAGTTTCTCTTCACTGAAAAGAAGTTTGTGCTAATATTGTTTGGAAAATGTTTTATACCTTTATCTTTGTACTCTGAGTAACTACTTTCAAGATAACAATATGCAATGTATGGACTATTGTTTTTCCCATATTCTATTGTTATGAAATTTGGGGTTTTTTTCCACAAAATAAAAAGATAAAAATAATTTAAAAAGAGAAAAGTCCAGTGCCTCAGAAGACCTGGAAAAAGTCATCATAGCCTCTCTCCCAACTTGGAAGCTACAATGTCTCTTGACACTCTCAAAATGGTAATCTCTCTGGATCCCAATGTCTACAACAGACAGAACTTGGAGGATACAAACTTCCCCATTCTAAGTTAGGTTGTCCTGGAGAAAACCCATATAGATGAGTGACCAAAAAAAAAAAAAAGGGGACAGAAAGAACGCAAAATTTGTGCTAGGCCATTCACAGTGTTTTGCTGTTGTCCTGGATTATGCATACACTTCAAGAAGACTGAAGTGAAGAATGTCTGTCAGACCTGCCTCTTAGACCTAGAGTGTGGCCTGCCCACCCAGGTTTTTGATGCAGGACCATCTTTTAAAGATGACATGCCAAAATCAGATGTCAACAAAGAGTACTACATGCAGAATATGGAGAGAGAATTTCTAAGTCTGACTGAACATGGGCAGCTGACCTGCTGAAGAAAGCCACATCCACCAGTGACATGGTGCTTAAACCGGTCCAGACCACAAAAAGAATCAGCCCCATATTTGCTGTTTGGAGTTGAAAGAAGAATGTGAGAGAGCAGTGTCCATAGAGACACAAGAAGCCTACAAATCCAGATAAGCCCCTTGCTGAATGGAATATTAAAGACCAATATTATGGAATCAATCATCCTGTAGCAGCTAAGCTTCTAACGTGGGCTTCAACACTGCCTCCTCTAGGGCCAGGAATATAGTTCAGTGGCACACTGCCTGCCTGGCAAGCGCAACGTCCTGAATTTGATTCTCGGCACCAAAAAAACAATAGCTCATTTAGACCCACCAGAGGATAAGACTATCACCACACTACATGTCGGTGGTCTGGGTGATACCATTACTGAGACAGATACCAGTTTAGAGAGAGCCAGACTGTCACTGTTATTCAGAGGTAGCAGC
This sequence comes from Dinomys branickii, assembly GCA_004027595.1. Classification (NCBI taxonomy): domain Eukaryota; kingdom Metazoa; phylum Chordata; class Mammalia; order Rodentia; family Dinomyidae; genus Dinomys; species Dinomys branickii. The sequence continues at coordinate 43,952 of PVLD010008301.1, read as the reverse complement.
AGCAGTGGCCGGCATCCAGTTTGCCACAAGGCAGGCTGCGGAAGTGGCTGTGAGAAGTCCTTTAATAAGTTGACTGACAATGGCCACAGACTCAGCGTGAGATGGAGACGATCCCAGGCAGCTAGGGGGAGGAGAAGAGAAGGATGGAGCCCCAGACTCCGGGATCAAGCTGGAGCCTGTTTCCGGACTGCCAGGACCTCTTCCTCCACCTGCAGCCGCATTAGAAGCCTGTGCCAACTATTTCAGCCTGCTCACACGTTGTCCTCCAGCAGTGGTGAACATTGCTCGGAGCCTGCCCCGTTCCCACCCCTATCCTCAGGTTTTAGGCCACAAGTGTTTCCTCCAATGGCACCGTGCCTCCTTTCACAAGCGCTCCAGGGCCAATTTACTATCCTTCCCAGGATCCTCAGCGGACAGCTAATGCTAGAAAACACAGCAGGCCCTAGCACATTAGCACCACTCTGGAGCTCTATGGAAGAAAGGGTACTTTAAAATCTCAGTAGATGAATATTGGAATAAATACAATTTTCCTTCATTTGTAGCTTCCATGGTAGCTGACCACGTTCAGAGTTGGAGAATGACAGCCGTGCTTGCTTACACGTATGCAGAGGATCACTGGCCCTCAGATAAACTGTGATGGACACAGCTGGTTACTTCTGTAACACTACTAAGAAAGCCTAGTGTCTGTTTCCTTTAAACTTGCAAAGGGACAAGCAGATGAGTCAATCCACATATCCAACAGTTACCATCCCAAGGATGTGATCATTTTGTATCTTCTTGAGTGAAGGGAAAAAACATCTTCAGTAAAAAACACTTTGACCATTTCATGACTATTGGATATTTTCTTTTCTATTATCTAAAAATTAGTACTAGTCATTGTAGTGGTGTCAGTGTGATTTCACTCGTTTGAAGTCACATCCTCAAAGTGACTTCTTCTATTTTTCCTCAAGTATTAGATAAGACCGGGCGTGTTCGAGGTGGTATGGCTGGAGACTCCTCAAGCATTAGTAAAGGAATCTGACTGATAATTTTACTTGTTTCCACAACAACAAAAAAAGCAAGAGTAAAAAGTACTTTTTATTTCTATCAATCAGAGAGAAACACAAATTTTATGGAGCTATGTATCACTAACGAAACCTATTGTCTAGGATGAAATTATTTTGAAAAATTTCCTATAAAACTGAAACTGAAAAGAAGCTCTAGGGTGTGTTTGAACGGAAGATTTGTGATCTATGGTTGCAATTCTGCTCTTCAGCAGTCATGTCTGTGTCTCCATCCTCTCACTGTGATCCCCACTTCCGGGGAGGGGACTGTTTGGGGAATGTTTGGATATAACTGAATTGTAGATATAAGGGAAATTTGATGTATTTTACTGTTTTTAAATAACTAAAACAGGTCAGTTTTCAAAAACATTGTATTTCAAAAACAGGTCATTGTATCTGCTGCATTAATCTGCTAAGTGCATTGTAGCTCTGAGCCAGGTCTGACGAACTGTTGCCCAATTCAAAAGAGCCAGCATTCCAACTTTGTTCAATCTACTAACATTTTAAATGGTTTTTCCTATGGTGGTCCCTTGAAGAAGTGGATGAAAGCTACTGTATTAATTTGCACATTCTGAGCTGGGGATATAGCTCAGTGGAATAAGTGCCCGCCTGGCAAGCACAAGGTCCTGAGTTCAAACCTCAGTACCGCAAAAAAAAAAAAAAATTTGCACATTCTAAACACTTCCCAGTATCATGAGAGGTTTTTATTTATAAATAGTCCTAAATACAACTGGTAAAATAAGAGGCTACCTTCACTATTGCTGGTAAGAAACATTTCTTCATCCACCAATGTTGTATATGTATGAAAATGGTGTATTTAAACACATACTACGTATTGGAGAGTAGAATAACGCAAATCTTTAAAGCACCACTATTTTAGCATAATGAAAAGTCCAGAGAGTGCCTAGGTGTGCTACTCCAGATAACTTTGCTTCTTTGTTACTTATACCTTATTGTAATTTTTTTTAAAAGATAAAAGTTATCATTGCACTGTACAAAATAAACTGTTTGATTAGCACAGCTAGTTTTTTTTTAATTTTTCAAAAACCTGTGAAGGAAATGAACTTATCTTTAAAATACGGTAGTTCTTTCAGTATAATGTCTTAAACACATTACCTTTAATATCTGTTGGGAGGGAAATGTCCAGACTTTGAAAATGTCCTTATTATATGATTCCCCTTTTGTTTACATAGGAAGCAGTGTTTATAGTTATGTGTACAGTGGGGATCTACAACAAGAAGTGTATATCTTCAAATAATTTTTTAATGACTTAACAAATTTGTAAATCATTTTCAGGCTTCTGCACCTCTAGATTCTCACTGTGAATCTCTTGCTTGCTCATGCATAAGTATATTTGCAATATCAAAAATACAGGTTCAGTATTGTTTCACATGTGTAACTTTGGTGGGCACATCAAGATGGGGTCTCACTTGTAAGTTAAGTTGGTCTTGAACTCACTGTGTAGCCCAATCCGGCCTCAGATTTGCAGTGACCCTACTGCTTAAGCCTCCTGAGTACTGAAATTACAGGTATCCACCACCTTGTCCAGTTTCACATGTGTAATGTTTTAATTGGGATATTAAATGGTGGGCAAGTACTGTGGATGTGAATGTGGAAAGTAATTTTAAACATTTATAATTGGTCACAAGGCCTAATTTGCATAACTATTGCTATTTTATTTAACAACTTTGCTTTTATTTAACAGCTTTGCTTATTGCTTTGTGTGCATTAACATTATGCTGTAAAGATTGTGTGGCTCCAACAGGGAGCCACAATATTTAAATTGATCAACTGTTACATCTGCTTTGAGATAGCCAAATGTAAACTAAGAGCCTTAATTAAAGTGGTGCAGTTTTGTATAACTCAGCATCAGTAGTTCAATAAATTTGGATTGCCAAACAAGATTATTAAAAAAACCAGAAACAATCTGCTGGAAGATAAAATATGTACAACTCTTGAAGACATAGGCATAGGCAAGGACTTTCTGAAAAGAACCTGAAAGGTGCAAGAAATAATACTGAGACCGAACCAAAAGAATTATATCAAATTTTAAAAGTTCTGCACAGCAAAGGAAACAACCAAAAAGAGTAAAAAAGACAACTTATAGAAGGAGAAAAATATTGTTTCCAGCTATTCCTCAAATATAGGACTAATGTACAATATATAAAGAACTTTAAAAAATTAGACTCCACCAAATAAAAGACTCAATCAAAAGATGAGCAACCAAAAAGACAATTTTCAGAAGTACAAATGGCTAATAAATTTAGTACATGAAAAAATGCTCAAGATGTCTGGCCATTAGAGAAATGCAAATTAAAACTACTTTGAAATAATGTCTTACTCCAGAAAGAATGGCTATCATCAAAAAAATCTAATAATAACTGTTATGGTTGATACATTGTGTCAACTTAAGGAGTCCAGAGGTTTGGCTGAGTGACTCAGCAGGAAGCCAGGGTGCTTGCTTTGTATACATCCTGAGCCTGTGGAAGAGAAGGGCATGGAGATTATGTGAGTGCTACACCTCCCCCCCCCCCGGGGGGGTGTTGGCTGTTTACAATGTAAGGGAAGGAGAGAGGCTGCTTGCCTCCATTCCTCCCTTTTGCTCTGGTTGATTTTGCTGTGCTCTGCTGCCATGAACCTTTGCCCTCTGCCATGTGCAACTCTGCCTCTGAGCCAGCCAAGTATGGACTGAAACCTCCACAAACTGTAAGCTAAATAAACCTTTCCTTCTTTTATTTTGGGCGTTGGGTATTTTGTCTCAGCAATGAGAGAAAAGTAACCAAGACAATAACAAATGCTGGTAAGGATGTGGGGGAAAAGCAACTCTTCTACATTATTAATAGGAATATAAACTATTACAACCACTCTGGAAGTTAGTGCAGAGATTCCTCAAAAAACTAAAAATACAAATCCCATTTGACCCAGTTATTTTTCTTCTAGGTATCTTCCCAAAAGAGGTAAAATTACTGTACTATAGGAGTACATGCATACCTATGTTTATAACGGCATAATTTATGATAGCTACATCTTGGAAACAGCATATATGTCCATCAACAGAGGAGCAGAGAAGGACAATGTGGTATTTATACACAATGGAATATTAACTCCGCTATGAAGAAAGGTAAACTTGAGGAATTCCTGGGTAAATAGGTGCAACTTGGGAACATAATATTAAGTGAAATAAATCAGACACACACAACATTGCAGTTTCTCTTATATAAGAAACTCAAAGTGTTTATATGCAAATGAGTAAAATGGAAGAAACAAATAGGAAGTGGGAGAGATCCAGATGGTTCCCCGTATTACCTATTCTGTTGTTGCAAAAATATTTTAATACATACGCTAATTTGTTTTATTTACAGTATTAGTGTCTCTTAGTTCATTGGAAAGAAAGTTTTCTGCTAATATCAGTTTGTAAGAATCTTTTCTTGTCAATGTCTGGTATTTGGATAGCTGCTTTGAAGATAACAGCACGCAGTGTATTAGCTACTGTTATTCTTTTATTATTTTGTTAAGAAATTTTGTTTTATTTCTCATAAAAGAAAAAGGGAAAAGAATGAAAAAAATAAAGTCCACAGCTGTGGCAGCTGTTCTGTAACCATGATGTAACATTCCTGAAGAAGAAAGTCAACATACTTACACCTGTGGAGAGAAAGGATCTGAGAAGAGTAGAGAAAGAATCTGAGTCTTGATAAAATTGGCAAAATGCTAAGCCTGTCTTAGGATCATGTAGCTTCATCCATTTTGTAAAACCGAAAATAAACATCCTTATGGATTAAGACTCCTACAGCTGGAGCTATAGTTATTTGCATTGAACACATAAGGATATCGCAGAGATAGGACCTAAACTGTATGAACAGATGTTAAGGAGCAGAAAGGAAAACACGCATGGATGGCAACTCCAGTACTCCTGAAGAGACATTCAAGGGTCTTGGCCTAAGAGAAAGCAGTAAAGCTGGAGGGAAGCAGATTCCAGATGTCTTAGGAGGTTAAAAAAAAAAGAAACAATAGAACTCGCTGTTGGTTTAGATATGGAAGAGGACTAGTGCAGGAGAGTTAGGAATAAGGCCACCCTCTAGGTTCTGTGCTTGAAAGTGGTGCCATGTACTGACTTGGAGAACAGGAAGAAAAGGCTTGGGGAAGAGAGGGACTCAAGAATTTTTCTTAGGTGTTTTAGATTTTTGAATGTGCATGAGCCATTCAAATAGAGGTGTAAAATCAGCAGGTAGATAGGAGTCTGAAGCACCAGGGTAAGTTCAGGGGTTGGATTTCAATTTGGAAACTGTCAAGGCACAAATATATTTAAAAACATAGAAGCAGAGAAGATCCCACTTATCAAAATCTGAGAAATTCTAAAACTAGAGATCAGCTAGAAGGCAAAGAGACTGGGAAATATTAAAAGGTAAGAGGAAAACAATTACCACCACCAACAGCAACAACTTTGATTTATAGTAAACTTAGCATCATGTAGAACTAACTTTATGATGGGCACTCCTCCAACTGCTTTGTGGTTTCAAAGAAGCAGAGGAAAAAAAGTGGGCTTTTTTCTTTAGGTACTGGCATTTGAACCCAAGGCCTTTGCCCTGAGCTAAGCTACATCTCCAGCCCCCTTTATTGTTTATCTTGAGACAGGGTCTAAGACCCTAAGTTGCCCAGTTGGGGCTCAAACTTGCCATCCTCTTGGCTCAGTCTTCAGGAATGCTGGGATTACAGGTGTGCGCCACCACGCCAGGTTTGTCTTTTCCCCTTTGTTTTCTCCTTTGGCTTTCACCACTAAACTCAAAAAGTTTAAGTGCAGTGCTTCTTGACTTTTATACAATTAACTGCTAAATTACATATTTTTGGAAACCAGTCAGCACAACAGAGGAAAGCTAATTGTGGAAAATAAAGATTCTCAGAAACTTTCTTCCCCACCAAAGGTAATCATTAAGTTTTTTGTATGTTCTCTAGGAAGTCTTCAGACATACACACACAGACTTGTTTTTATACAAGATTGATTTCTCTCTCTCTTCACATACACACACTGTTTAAGTCAGGGTTTCAAAAGGAAATAATACAGGACATACAATTTATAGGATTATTTTATACTAGCCACTCAAACAGTCATATACAAAGAGACTGCAGGAAATCTGTCCACACACTAAAGACCCAGTGAATCCAGGTGAGGCCCTAGATCCCACAGCAGTGTCCGGCCCAAGTCCAGCTGAAGACCTAGAGTCCATCACAATGTCTCCCAGGAGTCCAGCTGGAAATCTAGAGCTCATGAGAATGTCTCATACAATTCTATTTCACGGATCTGTGCTGGGAAGGACTAAAGGTTGGTGGTAGAAAACAGAAAATCTACATCAGCGAGATGAAGGATCTGCACCAGCAGACTGAGGTATATGCACTGGAGCCTGGAAGCAATGCTCAAAGTAAGAACCAGAGCTCCCCCTAAAAGAACCATAGCCATCCTCAGTAACAGCGAGGGTTTCAGAACAGCCAGTCTCCTATCAGGAAAGCCAGCATGGCAAGCTTCTCCAGGGGAACTAACAGCCATGGTAAACCAACAGCCCCTAAGCTCCTTTACATGCTGTTGCCAACAATCCCCAGGTGGGCCTCCCACACCAAGCACCAGGCAGGTTCAGTTCAGCTGGGTGTTACAAGTTGACCACCAGTTGTCAGTCCACAGGTACAAACATCTAATTCTGCAGCTTGCTTTAATTCAATGCATTTGGAGTTACTTCTATATATGCACATTTAGATTTCTTTTTAAAACCTAATATATCACTGTATTAACATGCCATAATATACTTAAGTTCCTCTGTTGTATGTATACTGCTTTTTCTTAGCAAAGCAAAACATCTTTGTAGGCAAATCTTTGGATACTGGTACAAAAATAACTGTTGGATAATTTCCTCCCAGTGAATATGCTAAATTGAAGCACTTAAGTTTCCCAAAAGGTTATACAAATGACATTCTCTCCAATTACATTTCCTCACATCTTGGTCAACATTTGCTATTAACCAACGCCAAAAATTAAATGACTTGATAAAATGACATTTCATTGTTCTTGTCTGGGTCTCTAATTATGAGTATGGGGGCTAGGCCTGATTTTTACAGGTGGAAGTTTTGAAGTTAAGACTCCTTGCGCTGGGTTCTAGTCCTTCTTCAAATGTGTTACCTCGGCCCAGTGGAGTCTGTTTTCAAAAATGGGAACAATGACAGAGCCAACCTTTAGGATTAGAGGAGGTATGGAGGACTAGAGGGAACCCTCTCTCTTCCATCGCTTTTGGAAGTACTTGTCCTAATATTTTGGAGCCGTGTTCGTTTTATCTTTTCAGCCAAGTTTTGCAGAGCCCTTTTGTTGTTCGTAATCGGACATGAGTGGAAACCTGGTTCTGCTTTTTAAAAATTTTACCCTCCAATCTCGCTTTACACCTAGAGTATTGGTTTATATATCAATTGTACAGGAATGAATTGCAGTTTTAAACATGCAAAGCAGACGAGGGCAGCGCCTCCCGACAGTCAGAATCCACTGTTTAGGGAATAGAGAACATGAGATAAGTATCTGGTCGTATCTATCAAACGTCTCACCACCCACATCTCCAGTAGGTTAGCGCGACGGCGCTCAAAGTATGAAAAGTCAGGATTTAAAAGAGAAGTGCACACCCATCCCCCAAAACACAAACCCTGGGACGCGCCCCCAACAGCCACACCTCAGCCGGAAGTGACACGCCACGCTGACTATTTCTTCTTCCGGCGTCTGCCGGTGGCGCGACCCAGGCCTGCGCGAGGTGTGCGTCGGCGTTGCGGCCAGCAGAGGGATTCTGGGTAACGGCCCCGGCCGGCAGAAGCGGTTGGCTTAGTGCAGTAGGTTTTGTTCAGTTCAAGTCCTTTGGCAGTGGGGCTTGTAGGGCTAGGGCCAGCGGGACATGGAGCAGCCGTGGCCGCCGCCGGGGCCCTGGGGCTTCCCTCGAGGGGAGGGTGAGGCCGAGGAAGAGAGTGACTTGGACGTGTCCCCCGCCTCTCCCCGCTGCCCGCCGCTGCCGGGCGATGACGCTCAGGTGAGACGGGCTCGCGTTCCGCGGGGAGGGCGGCGCTGTCCCGAGACCCTGCAGGCCGGTCTCCCGGGCCCACCCTCTGCCCGCCGTGCGCCCCGCAGCCCCTGGGACCCGAGGCCTGACGCCATCCCCCCTCTTGCACATGTTCGGGGCGAAGGGAAGGTGGGGTGTATCCGACCCCAGCCTCCGCTCACGTTTGTCCTTTCACCTTGGATGATTCTTTCACACGCTCAGAAGACGCTCAGAAGACGTTCCCGCAGCGCGGTCCTCACAGCGCTCCGGTGCGGGGCGGCTCTCGCCGTATAACATTGACCCTTTGTCCTCTTGTGCGTTTCTCTGAAGGCTGCGATGTGCTTGTGCACAGCCGAGGAGCTGGCCGCGATTGTGCCCTAACGTTACCCTGCACCCTGCTCCTGCTGGCTGCTGAGCAGTCTGCCCTGGGCCCTCGGTGCTGGCGTATCTCTCCCCCTTGCCCTTACTGATTTGTTACTGGTTCTGCTTCGTGTCGTTATAGGCACACACTTATCCCTCGAGTTCCAGATGCTACCTGTGGTTTTCAACCAAGCTTTGTGCCTCTGAAACTTAGCAAAATGTGATAGATGACTTGGGGTTTTTCTCCTAGAGGCTGCTTAGGGACTCCCATCACCGTATCCTGATTTTTCTCCTCTAACCTGAGAGTGTTGTGGATTATACTTCAGGACCACGGACTAGGTGTCTGCATGCGAGGCTTCTGTGTAAAATAGAGCCTAATACAGATGTAACAATTAATAGAATTTTTTTTTTTCAAAACACGTCTTTGCTAGGTGTTAAAGAAGGGGACTGATTTAAATTGCTTGCCAGTGTCTGTCCAGCTAGCGCAGTTCGCTGGGTTCACAGAGGAAAAAATGCTGTTTCACAGCCAGCTTGTACCTCAGCCAGGCAGTCACTGGAAAAGCGAGGCAGAGTAGGAGATGATGGGGCAGTAGGCACCCACTATTTATGGATTGCTGGTGTCGTCTTTGTATAAAAAATCGGAACATCTACTGCGTTACAGAGAAAGAATGAATAGCAGTGCTGTTGTCAATTTTGACGGATGTGATATGCGGGAAAAGAAAAGATCTCGAATAATTGAGTCACAGAAGCAAACTAGGAGAAACTCAAACTCAAAAACGTCAGTATATTAATTTTTTACTTGGGCGCTCATAAACTTGTTTGAGTGAAAGGGATTTTTGAAGTGAGTAGCCTTATCTCCATAATTAAAAGTAATTTTCCTGACACCATGTAGAATCTTCAGTGACAGGGTCAAAAGCAGAGTTTACATCAGCTAGAACAGTATTTTTTTTTCCACCTACTGCCCTGTCCATTCTGTGAAATGCTGTAAAACTATTTAGCTGAAACTACCTTTAAATGGTATTAAAATTTGAAAAACAATTACAAATTCTAAGTTCATGAGTTTATTGCAAGTTTATTTGTCTTGCTGGTTTCAGGACTTACATTTTTTAGTTGAAATATTAGGAAAGAGTAAAATATTTAATCTGATCAATTGCCATTTCAACCCAGGGGCCTTCACTCTGAACTGCATTTCCAGCCTTTTAAAAAAAAAAAAGATTTATTTTGAAACAGGCCTTGTTATATTGCCCAGGCTAGGCTGGAACTTGCAGTCATCCTGCCTCAGCCTCTTAAGAGTGCTGGGGTTATGGGCGTGTGCCTCCACACTCAGCTAAAAAATCCTTTTTTTTTAAATTTAAGCTTTGTTTTAATTTTTACCAAATTTGAGAAAATCTAAACATTGTAACATAGTAAGTGATTATTGGTCCTGCGCTCCAGCTAATGTCAAGACAGGTTGGAATTTGATGTAAAGTTACATTTGTAGATTTTAATGCTAACAGTTCCTTTTCAGAATTTATGTCATTAATATATAATTATGCCCCTCTAAAACTTAGGTGTGCTCATAAATTAAAATAAAACCTAGTATTTTTTTGAATCAACTGAAAATAAATTGGATAGTTTTCCAAAGTGGTGTTTGGGTTGTCTGTAGAAAAGAGGTAAATATTTTGAGAGGTAAATATTTGTTCCCACATAATTTGAAAATATAAGATATTCCATTTTTCCATATTGCCTGTTTTGGTATAGCTTTGTCTTTTCTCATAAATTAAGTAATAGCTTCATTTTTCTATTTTTCCTGGCCCAGGTTTTAAACATAGTCGACAGTTTATTCTAAGATAGTAAAAAGTAAAAAGAAATGTTTTACTTACTTAGTAAAAGTTATTTAGGGGCAGACAGTGAACTCGGCCCCGAACCGAATGATTGAGTAAATAAAGTATCAGAATAGCAGCAGTGTCCAAATTGCCCCAATAGAAAATTTGAACTTGCCTGAAAACGTGGCCAAGACATAGGGGCCTTGTTTGCTACTTGCCTCTCAATTCTTCACCACCACCATTCTGTTCAGGAAGTAGAGATTTATTCATGGAACATTTATTAAATTTTAACTCCTCAAGAATTTGATAGTCAGCTGAGTATAATGGCCATTTAGTAATTTAAAGAGACCCTACCTCAAAATAAATCACAGAAGAGGCTAGAAGTGCAGTCCATTGAGCAGGCGCTCTGTTCAGTCTCCAATACCACAAAGAAAAAAAAGCCGATGAGAAAACAAGTGAGGAGCTGGGGGTGTAGCGCAGTGGCACAGCGCTTGCCTGGCACGCGTGAGGTCATGAGTTCAATCCTGGAGCCAAAAAAAAGAGAAAATAAGTAAGTACCACAGTGTGCAATATTATGTGAAAACCTCCCCTGTAGAGATGTACACTACTTGGCTGAGGAGAAAATGGTAAGAAAAAGCTTATGGGATGCCAGAATCTGGAACACAGATGGCAGTTACCTAGAGGCAATGCTGGCCAAATTGAAATATAGTGAAGGAGAATGACTCAATGCATATAGCTATGATAGTTGCCAGGCTTTGTATTGTTGTTAGTTGTTGGGGGAGGGATGTAAATTATCAAAGAAGCTTTGAGTCTCCTTGATGAAATAGTTTATAAAAATGTAACTGTAGACACAGAAGAACAGGATACACACTGTGTACCCAAACTACACAAGTTCTTTGTATAAAAATAAAAGTTGGTCCCAGCACTCTGGGAGGCTGAGGCAGGTGAGTCACAAGTCCAAGCGCAGCCTGGGCAATTAATTTAGCAAGACCCTGTCTCATAATAAAAAATAAAAGGGCTGGAGGTATAGTCCCATTCAAAGGCCCTGGGTCAGTCCCCAGTATTGAAAAAAAGAAAGTGATCTGTGCTACAAAAACATGTTCATTGCCTTCTTCATTTCTTAATGAGTATTGTTTTTTCATCCAGATGTATAGCCATGAAATTGAGCTGGCTTGCCAAAAGCAGACAGAGTTTGTGAAGAGCTCGGTGGCATGCAAATGGAATCTTGCTGAGGCTCAACAGAAACTTGGTAGTTTAGCACTGCATAACTCTGAGTCCTTGGACCAGGAATATGCCAAAGCACAAACAGCAGTATCGGAGCTGAGGCAGCGGGAAGAAGAATGGCGACAGAAAGAAGAAGCTCTAGTACAAAGAGAGAGGATGTGTCTCTGGAACGTGGATGCCATTAGCAAGGATGTTTTTAATAAGGTATGATCTTTTATTGGGCCATATAAAAAAGAAAAGATACGTATCTACATATTTGATGGCAAGACAGCAGAATCAAGTGCTTGTTGTAGAAAACTATGCACAGTACGGTCTAATTTGGGCAGTTCTAAGTACAAATACATGGCTGCAACATAGAATGTGGCACACTGCAGTGTGGATTCAAGGCAGAGCTCAGCTTTGTCATGTGATGGCTTGGTGACCAGGGTCAAGTCATTTAGCATCTCTGAGCCTTGATTTCGTCAACTGTGTAGGGTAGGTGTGAACATTAAATAAGATAACATCTTAAAAGGGTGTTAGCATGGGGCCTGCTACATGGTGAAGCTCAGATGTTATGAGACATTTCTAATGTCGTCTTGCAATGGTGTTGTCTTGCTATCAGTTTTGTAACATGCATGTTTAATTATGAGATTTATTAAATAAAAGTCTTTACCATATGGACTTAGTAGACTAGGATAGTACTCTAGACATGTTACAAGCATTGGAAATGACAGAACGTTCTAGAAATAACTTAGATTCTCCTGCTCTTAAATAGTATAGTACTTTTGCTAAATTAGTAGTACTTTGTTTCACTAGAGCATATAGGTTTTATTATTTTATGTTTGTATCTGAAGAAATGGGTTTAAAATGTATAGTAAAGTCAGTATTTATTGCTTGAATGGTGTAGAAAAACTGCTCTTCACAATATGGAGTCACAGTTTAGTTGTGAAAACAATCTGGTGCATTCCAAGCAGCATTTTTCTTTTTTAGCTAGAATACAGTAGAAAAAGATGAGAGTGTATTCCACTTAGAGAGGCCAGCATTATGTGATAAAAGGCTTGGTTTGGTTATGTGTGTGCATGTTAGGCCACAATATACAGTGTGTTTTCTCAAACTATAACGAGAAAATTTGAAACTTCTTACCCTAAAGCTTCAGATTAAAGGCAGTTGTTGCTGTTGTTCTTTTGCACTGTTGCAGATGAAACCAGGGTCTTGTGCATGTTAGGCAAGCCCTCTACCCCTGAGCTACACTTGTAACCCTCACAGGCAGTTTTATTTTAACCAGTCTCAAATATTTGTTTTATACATATGTACTGCTGAACAAACATAAAAAAGCATTCACAAAATGCTTCTAAGGAATGAGAAATTTACAAGAGTGAGAAAATACCTAAATCACAGTTATAAAATATTTTTTCCCACATCTCATATTTTGTACCCTATACTTTGGCGGTCACTGTTTTAGAGTTTCTTGTATTCAACTACCTTATTTTATAAATGAAGCAACTGAAAAGTAGAATGATTTGATAACATAGAGATGAATTAAGTCTGATTCCTTTATCATATTTAGAATCAAAATATCCCTTAAAATGTTTACTTTTAAAAGGATAGCAAAACTCAAGGTCATGTGCAAGCTTAAGTATTTGAGTTTTTAAAAGGCCAAAAAATGAAAAGGAAAATAATGGCCTACCACAGAACTGTTGTATATGATAATAAATGTCTTCAATAGCTACAGATTATAGTAAAAAATGTACTTATTGGACTGGGGTTCTTGGTCAGCAGTTCTCAACTGCTCAACTGCTTGATTAGTATAATGTAGTTAAGAAGTTGCTTGGTTTTTTGTTGCTTCTCTACAGTTTCTTTGAAAACAGTGCACTTTTAGACAAACTTACAGAGCACACATTACCCTCGAATTAGTCATCATATAAAAGACATTCCCTAGAGGCAGTAAATATATTCCATAATTAACTGTATTTACCAACTATGGAATAAAACCTAAAATTTCTAAGCTTTTATTGCATGTTAATAAATAACTCTTTGTATATACTGCAATGTAAAACATTTAAAAATATTAAATTCCTATATCTAGATTCAATATGAAGAAGGGATGTTGAGTACAGGCAGAGAGCAATCTGCACCAGAAAAGTGTGGTGTTCTGCAGTCTAGCAACAGTAAAAACTGAAAAGATGGCACAATTAAGGACAAAACTGAGAGAAAAGTAAACGGGGGAGAGGATAGGGACAGGTATCACAAAGGTAGGGGCCGCACCGACAGAGCTAAAAACAGCAGGGGGTTTTGCAGGCTGATTCAGGGTTACACTTAAATAGCTTAAATGCTGCACCTCTCTTAAATGTGAACTAAGAGATTCCTGGCTGAGATTGAAAGCTAGGTAAGGTAAAGAAAGGTATGAATGCTGGGCGTGGTGGCACATGCCTGTAATCTCAGCACTTTCGAGGCTGAGGGAAGACGATGGCCCTGAGTTCCAGGCCAGCACAGGCTACATAAGTGAGTTCACGGCCAGCCTGAAAGACATCCTGAGACCCTCATAAAAAGACAAATGAGAAGAAGGGTATGAATGTCCTCTACTAAGACCCCTTTAATAATGTAAATGGTATCTATATAATGATGTCCATTGTATCTTTATTTTGGAGAAACAGTTACACTGATGGGTATACATATTTTCTTCTTTTTTCACTTTGTCAAAATATCTAAGAAACAATTCTCAGAATGGATTTTGTGTATTATTTACTGCCTCATCAGGGATGATGTATTTATGCAGAGAAAGATAGGTCTTCAGATGTTACTGTTTTCCTTAATTAACCATGGACGTACTGTACAGAATGAGTCTGGACCTTTTTTAGCCTTTCTAATGTAGAAAGTTTCAGTGTGCATCAGGTAAACAGACGAGTCCCGTGTAGTACAGGCTGTCGTCACTCTTGCCATTTTGGCTTTTCCCTCACTCCCAACCCTTGTTTGCTTAACTTTTAAATTTTTAGCTAACATTTTGTGGTGTGCAAATCTTACATATAAAATCTAACAGATACACTTGTGTAATATTCACTCAAGGTAATGTAATTTGAGATTAAAAAATGAAGTAAGTCCTCGGTTTGTAGCCTCTTGGAACAATGAAATCCAGTTATTTTCTACTGATTTGTGAAGGTATACTTCTTTATATTGTACCAAACGTAACCCTCAGATTTGGGGGATAAACTACTCATTCTTATCTAAGTCCACATTCACTTTATCATTAACTGTTATTGTCCAGACTTTTCATCCTATAACCTACTTGTTCCTGCCCTCCTGGCATCCACTCTCACCAACTTGAGAATTCTGGGCCATCTCTGGTTCTGTTGTAGCAGTCAGTAACACATAAGGGACATGTTTATACCACTGGCCCTATCAGTACCTTCTTTTTTGAGAGAAAATTTAATAGTATAACATGCTTGTTTTAAAATAAATAGGAAAGAAATTGGAAGGGTCTCTTCTTTACCTTTAGTTCATTTCCCAGAAATAACCTTTGTTACCAGTATCTCCCTAGACTTTTTCTCTACCTGTACTAATTGACATGAAATTTTGTCCTCCACAACAGGAACATTCCTTATCTAATTCTCTGTGTGTATAAGCTGTTCTCAGTCTGTCTTACTTGTTACTTTATTACTACTTTGCATTTAGACTCCAAAATTAATGAAAATGATTTCTTCTTCCACAAGGACAGGGTCAAAGCAATGTTTTATTTTGTAAAGTTAATGTCTTAATACAGTGATCACAAAGAAAATGTTTTCATTTTGTTCTTGTTTTTGTTTCTTTAAATTCAATTTCTAACATAACCTACAGATTAATTAGGACCATCTTTATATTCCAAACATTTCCTCAGAATTGTGCATTGGTCTTGTCTGGGAGTTTAAGACTTGCGAGGACTGGTCTAGATCTCTTGAGGTCCAACTCTATGGCCACTAGACACATGTACTATAAAATGTGGCTAGTTCAAATTAAGATGTGCTGTCAGTGAAAATACACACCAGATTTCAATGACTCAGTACCATAAAATTAAAATTTTTTCTGTGTGTGTGTATGTTGATCACACGTTGATATGTTGAATAAGTTAGGTTTAACATAGATTATTAACTTCATCTCTCTCTTTGGGTTTTGTAACATGGCTAATAGAAAACTTTTTGTTTGTGACTTGGCTTATATTTCTGTTATACATTGCTGGTCTAAATGGCAGAATGTATGTAAAAGAAAAAACTTTTATTTTGAAATATATAAACTTTTCTTGCTTCCTGATTGTAAATGGGAAAGAGCTGGTTTGTACTTTTCATTTTGGCATTGATGATAACAGGGTATAAGTTGATCACAGAATGTTCTAAGGAATTGTTTACTGGCTAGATAAAGACCTCATTGTTAGTCTGTTTTATGACTTGTTTAACTGAAAATAAGCAGTTCTTTAATAGAAAATTGTACTCAGTTTCAAGAATAAAACTGTTTAGCCTCTCTTGAGAAAAAATAATTAAAAATGCAACCCAGGTCTTATTTTGGTGTATCTCTTCTGAAGTAATTTATAGTGGTATACTTTACTTTTTATATGCTTTGAGTTTCTGAAATTATATCCAGGAAGAGATCTAAAAATTTGACTAACATTGCAAATATTTATAGCAATTGAATAATGCAGTTGTAAATTATGCAGGTAAAGAGTCTCTATATAGTAAGACAATTAAGCTTAACCAAAAAATGCTTTTTCCTGTATGATTTCTAATATAAATCTAAAATTTTCAACATAAAATTTTCTAAATTTTCATGTTTTAATCAAAGCTAGTGAACTCCTAAATGAAAAAAAATTCCAGTTTTTTAAATGAGTGGTTTAACAGTGATGTCATATAATAATGCTATACCACATTTATGTTGCCTGTAGGCAGGACTGATGACATTCAGTATCTGAGAAAGAAAATTCAAATAGAGTACAAAGTCTTATTTTAATTTCTAAAAATTTTCAGAGTTTTATTAATCAAGATAAAAGAAAAGAAACAGAAGATGAAGATAAATCAGAATCATTCATGCAGAAACATGAGCAAAAAATCAGACATTTTGGTGAGTCTGCTACTTGAATTTCCTTCTTTGTAATGTTTGGTATTGTGTGTATTGGTGCAAAAAATGAAATCGTAAATTGGGAGTCCAAAGAAAGTACATGACAAGCTCCAGGTGTGTAGTTACTACTGGTAGAGTTGTACAGATCTTGTATTAGACCAGTTTTGGGTAATAAGAAAAAAAGAGTGAAAGAGAAGCAAAATTCAGTCTATTAATAATAATCCTCTAAGACAGTCTTTCCATTTCTCAACTACTATTTGCCTTTTTCTTTTTTCTTCTTTGCTTTCTTGATACCTGCTTATTTTGTGGCTAAGAGATTAGCTGCTTTTATGTTTTTTTAAGGTTTTGGATATGATGCATGTAATATGAGCAGGACCTTGAACTATATTACTCTGTAAATATAGTGATAGAAGTGTGTATGAAAAGAACTGAGACATTATTGTCTTTTGGGGGAGGAGCACCAAAGCCTTCTGAGACGAGGTAATATTTCTGTAAGGAAAAGGTAGGTGTTTTCCATGTAGATAAGGCAGTGGCCATGGCATGAAGACATGTAAAGTCAGGAAACAGTATGGTGTGTTGTGAGAACTATAAGCAGTCTGAAACTGCCCAAGTGAAAATGCTTCTGGGAAATGCTAGGAGTTCAGGTTCAAAGCATGTTTTTTTGATCCCACGTAATATGTTAACTTGGTAAATGTGATTGTTTGACAGGGTCTCACTATGTAGTTCTGGCCAGCTTTGAACTCATTTTGTAGCCCAGGTTGGCCTCGGACTTGCGGGGATCCTCCTGCCTCGGCCTTCTCAGTGCTGGGATTACAGGCATGCACCACTATACCTGTCTATATGGTTTTTATTTGTACTGTGTTCATGAACATTTTGAATGGCATTTGAAACCTTTTTCTATTGGCTTTTCCCTCCAAAACATAGAATTTCATTTATGCTTCTATTGTCTAAAGACAACGGGTAGTACTTTCAATTTTTCCCCCTTTGTGCAACTTCTCTTAACATTCATATTTTCATACTTATTTTTAAAAAGACATAAACAATCTATTTAATTCCAGAATAGTATCTGAAGAAATAAACATAGACAAACTTTACATTCCTATAGACTATCATTGTGGTGTTCTTTATAATTAGAAAAAATAAGTAGTCCTCCTTTTGAGAGATACTAAAGTTTTTAAACACACACGTTTGATCAAAGATAAAAGGCAGTAATTTAGCAGATGATTTTTAGTTGTATTATGTGAGTTGCCATTCCCATTTACAGCTCTTACTTTCTAGGTTCATGTGTTCTGCTGTAGGAAAATATTTGTATATCTGCTGGTTGTTCTTTCAGAGCACATGATGCATCTGGTAGAACAGCATCCCTTAAGGTGTTTTTTCTCAGCCGGCATTCTCTTGGCAAGTTGCTTTGGACCCATGAAGTTAGATGAGAAACATCCTCAGTTTTGTTGTGAATTGAGTTCTTTGGTCAAAAGCAATTTTGTGTGGGGAAATATTCTAACCTCGTAAGATGTTGTAATGTACTTGTACTCTTTAATAAATGTTTCACCATTCTGTAAAACCTGCTATTTGTGAGTAAAAATGTTTATAAGACCAGTGAACTTCATGAGTGCATAGTCTTCATTTCCTTTGCTAAAAAATAAGATAAAAAATAATGAGGTTTGGTGAGTAATTCATTAAGACCACTGATACATTACTGCTACAAACATAGTAAGGAAAGAGGGCAATTTGAGATACAGAACGGGCTTGTTCACATAAGGAATTATTGATCCCTCAAGATGAAATGGGACCAAGATATTCAACTGCTTCTCAGTGGTTGGATAGCTTCTCCAGTGTATGGTGCCATATTGAGGTTTTGGCATTTGGTTTCATTGGCCTTATTGGATTGTGATACTAAAATACTTTTCATGAGATTAGTTCATTCTGTTGAATCTGTGCATAATCTCAAACCTGTGCCACCATGGCCCTTTAGTTTATGAAACTATTGTGGATTTAATGGGGTAGCTGAGGGAAAGTCTGACTTGATGTCCACAGGTGATTAATAAGCAATTGTTTTGCCCTTGCATATTGTGATCTTCCAGTACTTCATCTTGTAATACTAACCAGAGCCTTGCTGTGTTCAAACCCAACCAGACTTGATAGCCACTCCCAGATTCACATTGTGCCTGTTTCTTAGTGGAAATGCACATTGACTTTCCACTTTGGAGGAGATATCCTACTTGCTGCAGCACATTGGATCCACAGAAATGTTACTAAGGTAGTAGGCTCCCAAAATTTTCATGTGTTTTATTTTCCATTCTCTGGCATGCTGTATCTTAACCAAGGCATCTGGGGTACAACACTTCTTGTTCACCATGTTCTATCAGCAGAGTGGGTCAGCTTACAGTCATGTGGGATGATGAGATCATCAATATCTCCCATTGACTAAGTTATGGCACCGAGTGGATGGAGGACTGAGGCAAGTCAGTGAAAGTGAATGCTTCTGATGGTGTACACTTACTTTAGAAAGGAAAATAGTGTTTGCCTTAATGATGACTATGATACGCTCCTTTAAATACCTCTGGAATAACAGCTTTAATTAAATTTCCAAATGAAGATTTTCCAAACTTGGATTAGATTTCAAACTCTTGAAAGATAGGCAGAGTATGTGGGTGCTGTGTGGGGTTAGAGGGGCTTTCATGTGGCCTTACGTGTACTTATATTCTTTAGGGTTCTTCCTAACTTTCCCTTATGCTGTTTGTTGACATCCTTCCTTATGTTGCCTTTATCCTTGTAATTAGATGGAGTTTACTTTCTAATGGAAAATGGTACACTGTTATGGTGGAGTACTATGAAGCATTGAAATCTAATTTTTTCCTACATTTGCATTTAATTTATTAATTTAGTTGATTTGCATCTCATAAATACAAAATACTAATTTAGATATACAGTCTGCTTTCACCTACAGTTCACAGAATAGTTTTATCTGGTTATTTGCATCTGTGCTATCACTTTGTGATCGTTAGAGATGCTTTGTCAGTCATCTGTTTTTTCACAGTGCATCATTGTCCCTTATAGCCATGGTTAGCCGTGATCCAGCATCTTTTAAATCTGTGTATAGTATGTTGTCACTGGAAATTTTATCAAAAGCTATAAGCATTTGCATAAAAACTATCAGTACAATCTTTTTCATTTTACTGAAGATTAATATTTATAACCTCTTCTTTTAATGTGTATTGGTTTAAGAATCATAATAGCCTATTTTTGAAAAAGCATTTAATATAAAGTACTCCTGAGTGGAATATGAAGTGAACTGAACTTTAAAAGAATGATATTTTACTTTTGTTTATTTACACATCATTTAAAAATAAGCCTGGAAGGAAATACATTATTATTAATAATTATCTCTTGTAATAGAATTGCAGGTGATTTTCATTTTTTTTGAACTTTTAAAATTCTTCATAATGAATATACTTCATTTTTATAATTTGTAAAAAATTCATGTTAAAAAGTTTATTACTATGACTCCATATTTACAGATTCTTGTAATATAACTACTGAACTTGGTGATCAGTTTGATGTCAAAAGAATTTCTAGAATGCTTGATTGAGTAATGTGGAAGCCAGGAATCATGTAGAATGGAGAGAAGATGGGGTTTGATTTTCAAATAAAATAAGTTTATGTGTAGGCATGTAGGTAGAAATAGTTGTCTAGTGGTAGATAATTGGGTTGGAAAAAGAAAATACAGGGCTCAGGAAATATTAAAAAAAAAAGTCATATGTCTTTCCTCAAGGAATTTACAATGTAGTCAGGAGATTTTTAGCATATAGAGAAATTAAGATGAATAATTAGCTTAAGATGTTAAAGTATGTCATTCTGTAGGTATAATGCAGAAAGGTAATCACTTACACCACTTTAGGAGTCAAATGCAGAAATTTTTGTTCTATGTTTTGAGACCGGGTCTCACTTTATAGTTCAAGTTGGCCTTGAACTACATACCTCAGGTTGGCCTTGGAACTGTGGCAGAGGTGCTGGGATTACAAGTGTACATCACCATGCCCAACTCTCAAGTGCAGAATATTGAGAGAGTTGATAGATGAATGGAGATTTAGATGTTCACCAAGGAAATAAATGGGTTAAAATACAAGTAAAATATTTTAATTTGTCAAGGCAAAGGTTTTCAGCTTTCAAAGAAAATGATTAGCAAGTTAAACTGGACTGTCCTTACCCAAAGGATTAGCTTAATGAATACTTGATAAATGAATAAATTATTCACTATTATGTTAATACTACTTATTAAGTATTTACTATGTGTCAAGCACTGTTGTAAGTGCTTTATATGAATTGGTATCATTTAATCACAAAAATTTTGTATTAGGTAATATTTTTAGCCCTCTTCTATACCTCAGGCAGTGGAGACATATAAAAGGCCTTGTCTGAGGGAGTAAAGGATGAAGCTCATACGTACACCTGGGCCTTTTAGCTCTGTAGTCTGCTTTCCTAGCCATTGCTGCTCTCTCTTTTTTTTTTTTTATACAAATTCCAAACAAACATCAGTAATTTCAGGTATTTTCTGTCCCACTCACTAACTATTGATCATTTTAAGTGTTTTTGTCATAAAATTGTATACCCTTTCCACAAAGGTATGTAAGGATTTGTGTAACTTTTCACTTTCATACTAATTCAGTGTCATTTTTTAAATCAAGTGCTGATAGATCTCAGATACAAAATATCTCAATGTCAAGTGTGAATTTTGTCTCTGCTATTAAATAGGTAGTTAAAAATCTTTAATATGTAGCGACTCCTTCCTCATGGTCCATGCAAGTGTTACTAACCCTTCTGTATCATCTTTCGTGCTAAAGAACCAAACTAGATAGGATTTTAGTAATCGGTGTGTCACAGTGCAGCCATGGAAAAGTTGAAGAAGCAAAGCACTATAGATGGTACAGCGGGAAGTATCACCTCTTCAGAAGTGCAAGAATGCTAAGGCAGAGTTGCTTCCTAGGGCTGGTTTTGTGGCTTCAGGTAGAAGAAATGATTATGCTTTCATTAGCTTAGCTCTGACTTCAAGGGCTCTGTAGTAGTTTTAAGCAACTTAATCATTCCATTTCTCAGAATCTTAAATGACCTAACCGTTTCACCAAAATGCTGAGGAAATGCCTTCATTGCATCGAAATGCTGGGGAACAACTTTATGAAACTTAACATGTTTTATAAGAAAATGGTAAAATCTTTCATCCTTTTTTTGTAAGTAAGGACAAGTCGATCATGTATTTTCAGCCAATTGCCCTGTGTTGCTAAGTGTGTATTCTCAGTAATACATTTGTCTTCAGTTTTATTTTTGTGTTCTGATGTGAAATGTAATACATATATAGAAGTATTTTGGGTCTAGAGGAAGGGGTTACTGCCAAGTTATTGAAAAAGACGTATGGACATTTCTTTATAACATCCAGACTTCCTTGGGTAAATCTAAAGATTCTAAAGCTGCCAGTGTAGTTTATCAAGTATAAAGCTGACTGGACAAGGTTAAAGGTACAAATGTTGCCCCATGTGGTATTGCACATCTATAGACTCAGCGACTCAGGAGACTGAAGCAGAAGGATCGTTTGAACTCATGAGTTCAGTACAGGCCTGGGCAACATAAAAAGGGATAATTTTTAAAAATGCATCACTCACAATTCCATGATTAATTGGTCATACTGACTTTAACCAAATTTCTCACTAATTTTAAGATGTAGATATACCTTAAGTAGTATTTCGATTTGTTTGACATCCTGCACCAAATTGTCAGGATTTGCCAGTGTACTTAACTAAGATTTTAAAATTTTGTTTACTATGCATATAAACAGATATGCACAAGTAAATGTCCACCGTTACTAAAATAGTTCTAAGTATATTTACTTTCATAATACTGACTTAATTTTCCTGACTTGGTGTCAACATTTTCCCATATCTGAAATAAACTTTCTGTGAATTTTGGAAGCTTATGTTTCGTCCGTTGGATATTGCTTTAAAGAGCATTCTCTCTCCTCGTTTGCCCTGTACCATAAGGGCAACATAAATACACTGTTAGGATAATAGGAGCTGTCCTTAAAGAGTCTGTTAAGATGCCATTTCTTCCCCTACAGGAAGACAGAAAGTATTTAACATTTATGATTTCATTTTCTACAGGTATGTTAAGTCGATGGGATGACAGTCAGAGATTCCTGTCTGCCCACCCGTATCTTGTGTGTGAAGAAACCGCTAAATACCTTATTTTATGGTGTTTCCACCTAGAAGCGGAGCAGGTACTACGTGGCCCTTGAGTTTCTGGGACCCTCAGTGGAATCTGATTTCTTACTTCAATGGTATTTTTGTTTAAGTGTTTACTTTAAATGAAAGCAGGAAGGTCAATGGAAAGAAATTGAATTTTTGTTTTCAGACCTTACTGAGTTTAATGTGGGAATTCTTTTTAGTTGTTTGAATTACCACAAAGAAACTATGTGCTTTCTCTGCTACCCCGCAATTACTCTTGCTCCCATATACTATGGTCCTTTTTCTTTTTTAAATAATTAGAAAGTCATGTGTGAAAAAAAATAGAAATTACAATCTTAAATTGAGACAATTGCATAATTTTCTTGGTCCTCAAAAAAATAACTAAAGTATACTCTACATATATTCATATAGTATTTGACCTAAAATTAAATAAACTGAAATCAAAATACCCTAAAAGTTTAAAATTTAAATTGGTATATCAATTAAATATATTTCTAAAGGTATTTCTTACAACTTGATTGGTTTTTACTTTCAGAAAGGGGCTCTAATGGAACAAGTGGCACATCAAGCTGTTGTAATGCAATTTATTATGGAAATGGCCAAAAATTGTAATGTGGATCCAAGAGGGTGTTTTCGTTTATTTTTCCAGAAAGCCAAAGTAAGTAGTTATTTGACATTATTAAAAGGGAAAGTTAGGCCTAAGCTGAGGTCTCTTTTGTTTTATACACAGTAAGAAAAGCCACCTAATGGGACAGACTCAATTCTGTAGAAAATTTAGGAAGTTATAAAAGAAGAATGTGTATAAAACTGAGACCCACTCAAAGGAGTGTGGGAAGCTTGGTGCTAATGCAAGGCAAAGTTGTCTCAAATGCTGAGGATATAACGTTGAGCAAAGTTCAGTAACAAGATCCTTTCTCCATGTATAGAATTCATACTTTAATAAAAAATCAGATTTCTATAATGAAAAAACAGGAAACTATAAAAATTCAACACTTAGAGAAATAATTTAGGGGCTGGGGATATAGCTCAGTGGAATAAGCGCCTGCCTGGCAAGCACAAGGTCCTGAGTTCGATCCCCAGTACTGCCAAAAAAAAAAAAAAGAGAGAGAGAGAGAAAGATAATTTGTAAAATTATGGATTT
This sequence comes from Dinomys branickii, assembly GCA_004027595.1. NCBI lineage: Eukaryota > Metazoa > Chordata > Mammalia > Rodentia > Dinomyidae > Dinomys > Dinomys branickii. The sequence goes on along the minus strand of PVLD010008301.1, from coordinate 20,033 downwards.
TATTATTTTGGTATTTACTTTTGTATACAGACATGTATTTATGGAATATATTTTTAATCTAAGGAAATGCTTATGCTATAAGTTATAAAAAAGTGATATATGTTTATATAAACAAGATAATGTTGGCCACATTAAAGAAAAATGGGTGTGTCTAAGATTACCACTTCACACTTACTGTGTTGTTGTAACGTAAAAGCTGCTCAGCAAATAGAGCATAAGAACTTGAATTCATTGCTAGTGGGGTATATACTAGAACAGCCACTTTGAAAACCCTTCTAGTAAATTGTGAGCAAGTGCATGCCTAGCATGCAAAAATTCTTTGAGGTATATACCTTAGAAGATAGGTTCTTAACAGGTAATCCTACAAGCTCTGAGAGTCTTCAAGAACTCTTTAAAGAGGCCTTCTGTCATTACTATATTCATAATACTAAGGTGTCATTTATTTTTATTTTTATTCTCTCATGAGTGAACAACAGAAACTGAGGCTGAAGCAGCTGAGACTCCCGTCTGTTTTCTGTTAAGTCAGACATTAGAGATTTACAGAAATGAAAAACACATGCCACTGTTCTCACTAGTGTTTTTATTGTAGAAAACAGTTTTAATACTTTTTTTAAAGACACAGTCTCTCTGTATTGTCTCTCTGAAATTCCTGGGCTCAGGTGATCTCCTTTTGCACTCTCCTGGGGCTACAGCTACTGGCACAAAGCACCATGCCTGGCCTTTAATAGTAGCATGTAATGAGCATATTTTTTAGTTATTTTGGAAACTACTTGGTTGTAATTTCTAACGTATATATTGTGAGATACAACCTATGTAAACATAGGTTCTTTATCTTCTTTACTTGCATAATAAAATTGAATGTTGAATTTTACTTGGTTTTCATAGCATTTATAAATAGAAAGTACAAGGTCAGAGATTTACTACAAATTGGTAATGGTGCCCCCCCATTAATTTAAAACCTTTTATAAGAATGTTCCTTGGTGGTTTGGCAGTGGTAAGAGGATAAAAGAATGTGAGAGGTTAAAGGAGGGTTTTTCTCAAAGGGATGGGGAGGTGGATTAGATCCTTTTAAAAGGATTCAGATAAAACAAGGGAAATACATGGGGTGACTGAAAAATAATGGTGAATATTTTTAAAAATTTAAAATTTATTACAGGGAGGAAACGTTAGCATTAATTCCCCTCAGAGTACTCTCTTCACTTCAGACACTTCACCACCCTTCTTGCCACTGTGTGAAGCAGTTCCAGAAGGGTTTTGTTGTTGCCGCAGTGTCCTGAACCAGTTTACAGTGCTTGCTTCTCGTGGTCACTTTGTCTGTGGGAAAGCGCCGAAAGTAGCATGTGCCAGACCCGATGGATAAGGTGGATGAGGACTCACTGTGACTTTTTCATGAACCTCCTTTCTGTTGGACGTTACTGTATCTTTGGATCACACCTTTTAAAAGATGAGAAAGAGAACTGGTAGTGCTTCAGAAAGTGGCAAGAGTGGTGTGTACCTGAAGCGGGGAGGAGGACTGCGAGGGAGAGGGCTCTGAGGGGGACCTGCCGTGTTCATCGTGGGGCTGTATGCACGTGTCTCTGCCAGGTGGACTGAACCACCAGGGGTACATATTTGGCTGTCCTGTCAGGCAGCTTTTTCTTCATTTTATTAGTAAAAGAGAGGAGGTCTATTTGTACCACTAGTGGTACAAGCTGCCCAGTGGGTTAGTCGAGCATATGTCACTGGTGGGTCAAGCTGGCAGGAACATGTTAATAGCAATGTGTAATAAATTTTAAATTTTAAACATTCACCATATATTTTGATCATAAGTTATATAAAGAAGATTTGCTTTCTATAGCTATGTGTGAATGTTTCTTCCTTTCTTTTATTGTGCTGGAATTTGAACTCAAGACCTTGCACTTGCCAGGCAGGCACTTGTGCCGCTGAGCTATATCCCTGGCTCCTGCCTGAATGTTTCTTACTGGCTTGTTTTACTTTGCTAAAGCGAAAAGAGGCCAGGGATATAGCTCAGTAGCACAAGTGCCTGCCTGGCAAGGGCAAGGTTGTGAGTTAGATTCTCGTTACCAAAAAAAAAAAGCAAAACGAAATGGAACAAATCAGTCATTGTTCTTATAAATTAAGTAGTTTCATGAGCCTAATGGAGATCCTGGTGGTTTCCACATACATTTAAGCTATTGACTTTGCTTTTGCTTCCTCCATCAGTTATATGCTTTTTAGAACTTAGTGTGTGATCTAGAAGTCTTCAAAAACAGCCTTTGAGCCAGGCATGGTGGCACATGCCTATAATCAGGAGACTGAGGCAGGAGGATCATTGCAAGTTCAGGACCAGCCTGGGCTACAAAGTGAGCTCAAAGCCATCCTGAACTGCATAGTGAGCCCCTGCCTCAAAAAGACAAGAAAAAAAAAAAAAAACCTCAAAAGACAGTCTTTGAGCTGGACCCTGTGGCACATGCATGTAATCTCAGCTACTTGAGAGGGTGAAGCAGGAGGATTACAAGTTCTAGAGTACCCTGAGCTACTTCGTGAGATCTGTCTTTAAAAAAAAAAAAAGGACTGGGGATGTAGCTTGGTGGTAGAACACCAGCCTAGCATCAGGCTTTGGCATAACACACACACACACACACACACACACACACACACACACTCTCTCTCTCTCTCTCTCTCTCTCTCTCTCTCTCTCTCATACTCTTTGATTCTTTGCTTTTTCTGTGTTCTAGGCAGAGGAAGAAGGTTATTTTGAAGCATTCAAAAATGAACTTGAAGCTTTTAAGTCAAGAGTAAGACTTTATTCTCAGTCACAAAATTTTCAACCGGTGACAGTTCAGAATCATGTTCCCCATTCTGGCGTTGGATCTGTAGGTTTGTTAGAATCCTTACCACAGGTAAGTTGGAAAAATAAGTATGTCTCTTATAAATTTATTCACCTAGATTTTATTCTTTTGGACTACTCATAATGTCATGTGCTTGACCATTTAAAATGTTCTCACCTCAAAAGAGAACCCTTGCTAGGTGTGGTGGCCCATGCCTATAACCTCAGCACTTGGGAGGCTGAGGCAGGAGGATTGCTGTTAGCGCAAGGCCAGCCTGGGCTACGTAGTGAGTTCAACGGTGACCTGAATTACACAGCCCAGACCTTGTCCCAAAAGAAAACCTTTTGGGACAATAAATAATGACCCTTAGTTCTATTTCATACCATATTTTGGCACTGAATGTCTTCTACTTCTTAGACACTAAATTCTGTCTCCTTTTAATGTGGAAAAGATAGTACCTGAGCATTTTTAAGGGTTACCTGTTGATCACCTCAGACTTCTCCAGATGGCTCTTGAGGAACATCTCGTTGTGTGAAGTACTGTGCTTTAAGTTATTTTTAGACAGTTGTTGCCCATTTTGATGTTAGTAGTAACATCTCATTTTCAGTCATCTCTTACTTCCCGGCTATAAGATTTTTAGACCAACTTTAGTCAGCTTACTCGGCCCCACGCTGTGAGGTGGAAAGTCCCACTCAGAAGTCAGCATTAGGCGAGTTGTATGCTTGCTTTTCAACTTTAAAGTAGTGAAAATTGAGATTTTTTATATCTTCACCATATGTCATAATTTTACCATAGGTAACATGTATTTTAGGAAAGCAATTAACTTATCCAACACAATCAAAAATGTTATTTTTCAAGGATGAAAATAACTGTCCTGTGATTTTTATGTAATTATAATACTCCCCCTTAGTTAGACATGTAAGGAATACTATTGTCAGATTATCTCTTAAAATTATTTAAATACAAGGATAATTTCACTTCATTTCTTGAGAAATAGCACACATACAAGTGTTTTCAAGGGAGTTTTATGATTTAAAGCACTGTGAAACCTAACATATAGGCCAGGCATGCTGGCACAGGCCTATAATTCCAGCATTTGGAGGCTGAGACAAGATTGCCATGAGTTCGAGGCCAGCCTGGGCTATACAGCAAGACTGTCTCTAAAAGCCTGAAAAAAAAAAAATCCAACATATAAAAGTCAAACTGCCATATAATGCGTGGCAAATAAAGAGACTTGAACGATATTATTAATTCTTAGTATAAAAAGGAAAATATATACATTAAAATGTTGTTAATAGCCTATATCATCAAAAAATTTCCTCTGGCTTGAAAGAAGGAAGTTCTTGTTAAGTACATATCAGTAGCAATTGACATCAGCTACCAGGCATGCATGGTAGCCTTGGAGGGGGTAGATGGGCGTGGGTGGTACCTCATAAAATTTTGACGCTTGAATCACTGATATTATCAGGCCTATTCACTTATTTAATAGGGGCTAAAGGATAAGTTCCTATTAGTGTGAGAATTTCAGCATCTGGTCAAGTCTGCCCAAGGGAAAGGAGGGCTGAATGTGATTGTGGCTAGACGCACAGGATTCTGATTGCTTGGTTGAGAGAATCCAGATAAAATGAGAAACTACTGAGAAGCCAGGGTGTCAATTTAGAGATTTGGAAGAAAATTTAATTGTAGTAACAATGTCCTATTAGCATATCAGTTTATAGGTTGTGAGACACTTTCATATTTTTGCTTCATTTCATATTTTTAATCATCTCCATGCTGTGATTCATTTGCATCCAATTTTATAGTTGAGTGAAGTGAAAGTTAATGGAGGTTACATTAAGTAAACACAATAAGTGATATGAACTAATATTCTAATCCTGAATGTCCTACTTCACTTCTCATTCATTAACATCCCAGAGTGTTGAATCAAATACTAAAACTAGGACAAGGCAGTCACATGCTTTTAGGACGAACTAGGCACTGGGACATCACTGGAAAAGAAAAGTGTTTAGAGTGTTATTAGGTAAGCATATGAAGCAGTCAGTGGAATTTCAAGTGTTCGGGTAGGGATTTTGATTACTTTTTGTTTAAGTGTCTCCGTTAATATTGTCTTACAGTTCTTAGGAAGGTGAATACCTTGTGGAGAATCTTCTCAGCCAGCTCTTAATACTCAAAATTCTGTCATGCAAAACTAGAACCCAGACTTTAATAGAGAAGGGCTTTGGAGTTTGGCCTAGATTGTCTGAAAAAGGACTTAATACTGCTTTTTGAAAAATGGGATAATGTAACAAGAGTTTACTTTCTTATAAATCTTAAATTTGAATAATATTTTTGCTGTTCCTTTTTTTGTAATTGACAGCAATCTTGTGAAATAAGCCAAAGATGACTGTTATCCTTAGTTTTGACAAGACTAAACCAGGGCTTTTTGATACAGTTAACAGTTACTTTAGGTTTATTCTATAGACCAGCTCTAAATTTTATTAAATCTGAAGAAACTTTTCTTTTGAGGATTACAGTACTAAGTAAATGCAGAACCAGAACTGAGGTCCATATGCATGACCTGGACCTTAAGCAAGTTATTGGTGCCACTTGTTTCACAAAGGTCAGCTTGGTAACAACCCACACCCTGGCTAAGTTTTTGGCTTTTACAGTAAGTATACTTTATCAGGAGGATGTTTTGCAAACACTGCCTCTCTGGGATGTGAAAGTTTAAGATAACTGTCCTATTTGGACTGTCTCATGGGAGTTCTTTTTCCACATTGGTATTTATTAAATAAAAACAAGTGCAACCAGGTGAGGCTGCAGCAGAAGTGCAGATAGCGGGCAGCTATTGAGGCTAACTCGGGGGGACAGACTGAGCTCTTGGGGAAGAGTTTGTTAGGGTTTGGGTTTTAAAGGCTTATGTCCTTATCCCTGGTACTTTAACAAATAATGGTTTTATTTCTGCATGTATTGAACAAAGACTTATGTTTTCTAATCTTGGTTTTTGAAATGAGCATAACATTAGAGTTTTCCTTCTGTTTAAAAATGAATCATTTTTTTTCTTTTATTCGGGAGCCTAAGTCCCTCTCAAAAGATGAAGGATTTCTCATTCAAGTTTATTTTGCTCATTAAATGGATTTTTTCTTTTATTTACATGTTTTGCATTTTTAGTATTTACCGTTATAATTAGTAACCTTCAGAGTATGTTGGAGGCATAAAGCCATATTTATCATTTAAGTTATCAGTTAGCTACACAGATTAGCATTGAATGTACCCTTGTATGGATTAAATAATTAAAATTATAATTTTTTCAAAAGGATAAAAGAGTGGTGTTACATTTCTGTTTATGTGTATCATTCTGTCTTTATCATGTCTCTTTGGATTAGGTGATAGATAACATACTGTTCTTTATTTTCTTGGGTTTTGGCCGAAGTCTGACTCCCAAGTTCATCTTCCTTCCTGTTCTGCTCCGCTGCAGAGAAATAGGGAATGAGATGGAGTATGTGATTGTATGTACTGACATAAAACTGGTTACCATGTGTTCTTTTTCCCCCACCTTTTTCCCTCCCCCAGAATCCAGATTATCTTCAGTATTCTATCAATACAGCTTCAGCTCTCTGCAGTTTAAATTCAGTGGTACATAAAGAAGATGATGAGCCCAAAATGATGGACACTGTGTAATTTGGTTAAGACTGCTGAGGCCAAGTGCTATTTTGTTACCAGAAAGGAAGAACTTGGCTATTTTCTTGACACTTTTATGGGTGCTGCACTTTATTTTTGTTTGTTTTTGATGGGAGAGAAAACGGAGCACTGAAACATTTTGTAACTTGTTTTTATGTGCTGCTAGGTCTTGTTTTTTTCGGAAGGGAGGAATGGTACCACATGTTGGAGGAAGTCAAACTGGACTCCCCCACCTCCCCTTTGGCTACTAATTTTGCCTTTAATTGTTCTCAATTTTGGAATCAAAGTTAGGAAAATCTGCACAAACGCAATGTTTACAGGAACAGGTTGATTCTAGTAGGCATCTGCTACACAGTCTCTTTTTATATGGATATGTACATGTCCTCTACAAAAATAATTAAAAATATACTTTTATCCCACCAATAATTTAACTGTCAAATCTGGTGTTTCATTAAAAGCAATAAATCAGTAGTTGGTAATCTGCTTTACTAAACAAGCTGGGTGGCACAAATTTTTAAAAGTGTTTCCTTTTAAAATATTACATTTGTATTTTCGGCACCATCAGTTAAATCCTAGTCAAGGATTTAAAGATATTATATTTACCCCCAAAATACTCACTAAACTGTTCTGTAGAAGTTGATTTTTACCTTGTTGACTTTCTAATTAAGGCTTGTAGTGATATAAAAAATGATGGGCTTATGTATTTTTTTGTTGTTTTTTCTTTAAGATAAACTTTAAGCTCATTCCTCATTTCTTAACATGTTGGGATCTCTCAGGGAGTATGTTTTGAAGAATGCTAATGGCCTATAAGAACAAACAGGAAGAATGATACGGTTTTTAAAATTATGGTTATTGTTTGTTTCGTTCTAATGTAGCGTCTTTTTCTAAATGGCTTTTGTGAAAGACATGAGACATCTTGTAGAGCTGACGGCCTTGAGCTGGCGGCTGCATATTTCTCTCTGGTAACCCTCCATACGGTGGCAATGGCTTTTACTACATTTGTTGTTCCTTTTTCAGCTGTTATCATAGAGTGCTTCTGAGTATTATTACTTCCTATATCATTTACTTTAAAAGATCAGGACATTTGATGATTCATTTTATTTAGAAATAGATGACAGTGCTAACTACGCTATCCTTGTTGAGGATTAATTCACAGGAACATGAGCTTTGATTGTGTTTTTGAGTGTAGTCTTTACTTGGTATCTTTTGAGACTAGTCACAAACATTTGGAAGATGGCTAACTGGGATTGAGAATACATGTCTCGGTTTAGGAAACCAAACTGAGGGACCCTTACGGGGCTGAGAACTGTGACTTTGGCTTCTTTTGCACCTTGTTTTAACTGAGGTGATTAGGCACTTAATACAAATAGAAATGGACTGGAATTACTGAGTCATACTTCTGTAACATCACAATCTTCCTGGTTTACAGAATAAAGTCTCCTGTGCTTTTGATATATAGTCTGCAATAAAATGTTTGACTAACTTATACAGTAGTATTCGTCAGATTGGATTTAAAAAAAAAATGTTAACCAGATGTTCTGGCCATAGACACCCCCCACCCACCCCCGCTGTTCTGGAGCATGTGCTCATTTTCCCCGCGTAGCTGATGAGAGAACAGACCCACACACACAAAGATCCCCCATCCCACAGAAACGCTATCTGTTATGTTCAGTTTCACTTTTCAATTACTACTTGAACTATTTTGTTTCACTTTTCCCCATGACTTGGCCGATAATCACCCATATTGTTTTTGCCTTTGGTTTGCCTTATGTTAGAGCTACTAATGGCTAAAGATGGATGAGAGAAGTGTGGACAGACTGAGTGAACTGTTCCTGAGGGGTTTGTATTGTTTTTTAAATAGATTACTGAAGAACAGTTCTTAGAAATTTAACTATATATATTTTTTTACTTTGAGCAGGAGATGGTCTGTATTTTGAGTGATGAAAGTATGATTGTGTCTGTTCTGGGAACCACCGGCTGTTGCCATGATTTGCACTTAAACGACTTTTATGTAACTAACAGTACTTCAGTACTAAGAACAGCCAATATCCTTTTTCTTCTCTTCATTCTGAAAATGTGCTCTTTAGTACTGAGAATTAACTCCTTCCAAACTAATATCCTCTTTTCTGTTTCTTAATAATAAAGAAGAGTATACTCAACAAAGAGATAACTCATTATTTCAGGCTGGACAATTTTCCCTGAACAAATGAAACCATGGAATGTCCAAACTGATTAATGAAACATCTTTGACATCAAAGTATTCAACAAAGATTCTTGTTTCACTTGATAAAATCTTCTAATAAAGTGCTTTTTAAAAAATCAAACAGTTATCACTCCATTTATTCTCTTAACTGTCTGTCATTCTGTCAATGGTAGTGGATGATACTGATTTAAAATTATTCCTCTAAGATAGATAAATGGGCAGCATTCTCTTCCGTTTATACCATTAGTGGGCTTTTTCCATTTTCATCTCATGAACTCACAAACCTCCTGAAACCTCTTTAGGACAGTCAGGCTTTCTTCTTTCACACCAGCATTCACATTACTTTAAAAGTGAATTAACATGCTATTCAAAGAACATGCCTGTGTTTTAGTTTGAGACTGCATCTCCTTAAGTTATCTAGGGTTAGGCTTGACCGTTCTATCTTCCTGCCTCAATCTCTCAGAGAGCTGAGATAATGCTAGACCTGGCTTAATAAGTATATTTTTTACTGAATGAAGACACTGGTCATAGGTATAGGCTGGATGATCCTAAGTGTTTTTAGAGAAAATGTCAGTCTAGTGTTCTCAAAGTAGGTTGTGTATTTTAGTTCTTACATTGATGTGGGACAGAAATGGTACTTATCTATGCTTAAATTTTGCCCCTATGTCATACATATTTTAATAAGAACCTTAAATCTTAATGCATCTAGTCTCATTTGTAATTGACATTTATACACTATTTCATTGGTCCTTCTGAGCAGATTCATTTAATGTTTGCTTACTCTGTCAATTGGTGGACATACAAAGAGAAATAAGTTATTATGAACTACTTACTATCTAAAAATGAAAATATTCTTACAAGCTTTTAAAGAATTAGATTTGGAGTTTGGTGTTTTCTAACTATGGTACAGAAAATGATTTTTTAAAAAATTCTCACATCTTTCATTTGGTTTCTGTAAACACGATGATTATTAGTGCTGTTCTTCAGACACTTAGAAATCCTTTGGAAAAATATGACAAATAGTGGACTGATGTGTACATTAAGACAGTTTACCTTCACTCGGTGCTATACATGGGGAAATCCAATCCTTAGGGAGCTTTTAAAAAGGGTCGGATAGAGACTATATCTGTTACCCTTTACCAGCAATGTCTTAAGAATGGTTGACTATTTTAACTCTAAATATTTTTCAGCCCAGACTTCTAAGGTGAAAATCTTTTATTGCAAGAGTAAGAAAGCCCCTTCTGCAGTTCATCACTGACATTCTTTTGTCAGTGAGAAGACACTTTATAAGCAGGTTTTAAAGTACAAATTTTTTCTTGCTGTTGGTTGCAAGTACTGTTACAGTAATTTGACATAACATGAGGTTACAGTGATTTGTTAATAAAAGGCAGTTTTGTTCCAAGCTATGAGGACCCATCATATTTTGCTGGAAAGCCAATGTATATAGCTGGGGGTGGAAGGGACAGGGTTTAGAAATTAGAGCCAGATGTTAAAACTACTTCAGGTAGAACTGAAAGCTGAAATACAAGTGGTAACATTTACTGCCATTTTCCATTTCCAGCCTCATTCCAGAAAGTAGGTTAATGGGTTGAGACACTGTTCTCATTTTTTAACTGAATAGTAGCTCCTGACCATGACATTCAGCCACAGCCATTTCCGTGTGGCACGTGAACCATAGTGGACATCACAGCAGTATTTGTTCAGTAGGGTGCACTCAGCAGTGACATTCTTAACATTGCCTGTGACACGAACCCATGCAGCAGAAACTGTTTTAATAAAAAGAAAAGTATCATACTCATTTGTCAAAGTAGTGGATGTATGTGCAAAATTATTGTTCTGGAGGTGGGGGAGGGATGGTCACAGGGGAAAGGAATCTTAATTTTCATAGCATTCTCCTACCTTTCTCTGTGATCGCCAAGTCTCCCAAGGTGTCATGAAAGCCAGTATGACTCTCCACAGCATACCGGAAGATAAAAGACTTACATAAAATCAAACCAGCTATGCACTGTTTGAAGACAGTTTATTAGAATGAAGCCAGTGAGAAGTCAGGACAGCAGAAGGGTGGGGTAGAGTGGGCCTTGTGAATTATCAGACAAAGTAACAGCCACGATGCTTAAATTTTATTGTAATAGAAATGTGTATATCTGATAACCTAGTGGTAAGTTTGGTAGTTCACATTTTTAGAAAGCATATAACAGTAACATTCAAATAAGGCATTATAAGAGTTTTATAAAGAACTAGTGACTGTAATCATTTTAAAAAGCCTTGATCCATTTGAAAAGATCAAAATAAATTTTTAAAAATAAAAATTTAAAGAAAGGAACGCCCCCCCCCCAGGCCCTGGAATCTTAAATGCCTACAGTGCAATGGGCCAAATGCTTAAAGGGCCAGGTAACAGTTTGTGCAAGTGCTTGATAAATCTGTTTCAGCACCAAGTAAAATCAGCATATCACATAGGAAACACAGTCGGGTGTTTCCTTTCCTCCTCCGACTGCCTCACTTTCCACCAGGCCACAGCACGTGAGCACGCGTCCTTGTTGCCCTACTAAGAAACATTCGACGGAGCTGCTCTGCTGTGAGAACACCAGCAGAGTTCTTTCCTCCTGACGGAAGGCAGGTGTCAGTTTCTTCAATCCAGTGAAGAGCCCCTCCAGGGAACTCTTACTTTTCTGACCTCTGGGATCTGTTCTTGTTACAGCTGCACCTGTTTACTAATTATGGCTGTGTTAACAGCAAGGGACCATCCTCCTGGCATGGTTCATCTATTTATATTCCCGCATAACAAAGTATGCTCACTTTACATAGTGCCAGCTTACTTAATTTTTGTTTGTACTGTAATTTGTTGTTCGCCAGCGTAAATTACACATTTGGATTAAAAAGAAACAGGTAGATCCTATGTCTGTTAACCTAAGTAACATCTGAAAATCTGACTACATTTTCCATTGAAAATTCATTCACTGTTGGTGCTGACCTAAGAATTTTTCCTTTTATTACATAAATCATATCCATCAGCACACATGTATTTTCAAAATAAACTAATTTCTTATATACTAATTGATAACGTTTTTATAGCAAACTAAAAATTCTGAATAAGCCAAAGGTATGTCTAATGACAAAATAAATAGAGCATATATAGCTAGCTTATACGTTTATTAATAAGTGTAAAGGCAATAGTGAATTTGCATCTTGCAACATCTATAAATCCCCCGCTTTTTTTCCTGTAATGTTACATCAGGAAACTATGGATACAGTGTCTCAAAATCATATTCCACAGGACTAGAAAAATGTCTTTTTTTTTTTTTTTGCATCATTCTGCAAAAATCTCATTTTCCCCAAGTGAGTGACATGTAATTCTTTTTAACTTCTCCAGAAAAATACGAAAATTTGATTTATGAAGTACTGGACAAAAAAGTTATCAACTGCTCCTTTAATTTCACTCTTGTTAAAGTTTTAACATATCTGGTGTTTTTGAATTGTACACCTGTAAGAGACAAATGGGTAAAACATACCAGACAATTTGAAAAGATCAGTATTAGTATCTGATTCATTTGGCACATCCTTAGTAATACCCGGAATAAAATTAGAAATTGACAATTTTCAAAGAATTCATACATGCTTGAGTCTTAGAAAACAAGCTGCTAATGGCACAGAAGAGATTCTTCTGCTTATCTTACTAGTTACATGCTTTTCTCTCAGGGAGTAACTGAGGCTTTCTGGTTCATCTGTGGAACTTTTGTTTGTAGGAAAGCATATATGTGTGGCCAGATCTTGTTGGTTTCTGTTCCAGAGAATGTTTCCAACACCCCTTTTTTCCTAAAGATGGAAAGAAAACAAACATTCATAGGCCTGACTCCTCTTAGTGAGCCTTTTCAAACAGACTTTTTCATGAAAGATGACAGTGTAAGTTTAGGAATTTTCTAAGTATAGGTCTATGTGATCGAGAGAGGACCTTGGCCAGGTATTGGAGAACATAGACTGTAGTTTCAGCCCTGCCTCTGGCTCACAGAAATGGGCACCTCAAAAAGAATGGCAGCTATCATTTATTGGGTGTGCACTACGCTAACAATCCTTTGCAAAGCTGAACCTCTCTTTTATTGATAATACTGTGTCTTGTAAAATTCACTTAGTCCAAATCACCAAGATGGTGGTAGGTTTCCAAATGGGACCTGTTAGGTGCCAGAACACTCCTTTGGCCACTTAAGTTGTATGCAAAATGAGCTAATACTGCATTAACCTTTTTGCTGGGGTTTATTATTTTTTTTTCCTAGTCTATCCTTGTGAATTTTAATAGAAAAAGGAATAGAAGTTGTACTGGTTCTCCTGTTAGGTTTCTCCATTTCTCCTGGGCAGGTTTGTCTGGCTTGTGATGAGACCAGTAGTGAAAGTCTGTTCTATTTACCCATTTCCTGTAGATCATAGGGTGAGGAGTGAGATCAGAATCCTGGGGTTGCTTTTCAAACCCCACAGCCGTCCAGAGTCTGCCAGTCTTGCTAACCCACCTCTTCCAGCCCAAACACTCCTTTGCAGATACATGAGTTGAAAGGCAACATAGGAGCGACTGAAGAATGATTCACTGTTTTCTTAAAACAGGGTCAGTCATACGTACCTCTGGAACTTACTGAGTTTTCAGAGTTTTCACTTCGAACAAAAAGATCTCTTTTTGATCCCTCATAAAATTTGCTACAATTAACACTTTTCTCAGTAAGAAGTGTCTGCTCTGGAGAGAAATTATGTAAACAGCATTCTTTGCATATTATAAGTGCTTTAGTTTCTAATTTCACAGGCATCTCACAAGACTTTCAAGAGAACAAGCCTAACAATTTTAAGCCTCTTGAGGAGCCACTTTCATATCAAACCACAGTGTCACAAATGGGTTAATTACTGAGGGCACAACTGCAGGCACCTAGTCCATCCTAGAATTGTACCTTGAGTAAACATTTGTCATTTTAATTACTGGGTAACAAAATGGAACTAGCTCCAAAAATTAGTCCTCCAAAGAGTAAGAGCATTATGTTTGTAAACATAGACCTAGTCTACTAATGTCCCACAGGTGAGAAGCGTTTAAAATAATACGACTGTCAGCATTATAAAACAATGCTATACTAAAGTTCTTACAACCACTGTTTCCAGCATTTCAGTCCAGCTTTACTTCTAGGTGTGAGAACATACAAGCAAAAGCAGAAGTGATGGCAAGTGGTAACAAAAGCCTGAAGAAGCCTAGAAGGATTAGAATGTCTCTTAAGGATCTATACCATTCGTTTCTGCAGCCTTTCCCAACCTCTCACGTTTTGGCAGAACTGGTCAGAGCCTTGTGGTGGTGTCTGCCCAGCAGTACTGTATTCTGCCTTCTGGATACTACTGGAAATCTCCCCATGAGATTCAAGTGAGAGTCTCTATTCCCCATCCTCAGAACTGGGGTGGTCAGAGCTAACCTGTGTCAGCCACGAGACAGCACTGAGGCTTGCTCTTCTGCATGGTAGCTGAATGGTAGGAAGTAAGCTAGCCTTGAGGAGCTGCCACACAGGAAGCCCATCTGACACTGAAGGAAACACCTGAAAATGGGCCTGAAATTGAGTCCTACTGGTTGGCCTTCTCTCCTTCCCTCTCCTCCTCCCTCCCTCTCTCTCTCTCCCTCTCTCTCTCTCTCTCTCCCTCTCTCTCTCTCTCTCCTTTCTCTGGGTCTAGCTATGTAGTTCAGGCTGGCCTTGAACTCATTATGTAACCCTGACCAGCCTTGAACTCATGGTGATCCTTCTGCCTCAGTCTTCCAAGTGCTGGGATTACAGGCATGTGCCACAATGCCTGGTGATATTTTTTTTCAAGACCTAGACCAAACCATGTATCTACCTTTGAAATTTTTAATTGTATGATTAGCAAATTCCTCTTTTGTTTAAGCCATTGTGAATTAGGTTCCTGATCAATCAAAGCAGGTAGCACCAGGTATGGTGACACATACCTGTAACCTAGCACTCAGAAGGGTGAGGCAGGGATTGCTGTTTGAGGCCAGCCTGGACTATACAGTGAGACCCTGTCCCAACCTAATGAAAAAATATTTAAAATATAATAAAAAATTTTAAGAAATAAAATAGTAAAAGCATGCGTCACATTGCATGGTAAACACTGTTTTCCTACCTCTCCTCACCCACACATAAAAGGTGAGCTTCTTCAGGCCTGAAAGGAATTGGGTCCACATGTCTGTGGACCAAGGGTCTGGCACAGCATCAACAGAGTAAACAGCCATCACTGACAACAGTGCATGCGTGGATACCAGGACTGCTTTAGATCTTCCCACGGATCCTCTCACTTCATCCCCTGAACAGCCCCACGTAGCAGGTGCTGCAGATTCTGTTCAGCAGTCCACCTGTTCAGCAACTTTGTGCTTACATCCAGGCATGCTGTTCAGACTATGACCCATCTTGTTTTTTTGTACAGTTCTACACATCTTGTTTATAGAGCGTCAATGCCGCCTTCTTATACTGTACACCTTGTTTGTATGGTAATTTTTGCTGATTGTCCTGTACAGTACAGCACTTGTTATATATTACAAGCCAGGCATGGTGGGGACACCTGTAATCCCAGTATTCAGGAAGCTGAGGCAGGAGGATCACTACAAGTTGGATGCCAGCCTCAGCTACATAGTACAAGGCAGCCTGAATTGCATAATGAGACCCTGTCTCAAAAACAAAACAAAATAAAAGTAACCTATACATTACAGCACTGTCCATAAGAGTTATGTAAATAAAAGCATACCCACGAAGTTGGAATTTCCTTTGACCATTTCTTTGCTCTGAGTCTTGTAGGGCACACAGTATATATAAGTCCTCATCTAGCAACCGATTCCTCAATGACCAGTCGCAGGAACAGAAGTCAGTAGTTAAATGAGGAAGGCCTGTATTTAACACTGCCTGATCTTATAAAAAGAGGTTCATGCTACTCGCACTGAATACATTACCCAGACTGACACAGCGAGTAATCCTCAAAGCCAGGCTTTTTATAAATCACAAAATTATAGTAATAGCTACTGTAAAAAGTGAAATGCCAACTGTTACATCATTTCATCCTCCAGCAATACCTATTAAAACAGTTTGGAGCCTGTTACTTCAGATTTTATTACACACTTAGCCCTGTGATGACAACTACTGCTGTAACAGCTAAGACAGTGTGCTCACTGTGTGTCAGCCATGATTTCATTAGCTCACTGGCATGCCTCTCTTCTCCTTTACAGAGGACAAAACAGGCAGAGTGTAAGGAAGGGGTAGGGCTAAGCCTATTACATAGCAAGGTGGGGCTGGCATTGGAGCACTGCGGCTCCAGAGCCTGCGCTCTCGCTGTGACACTCCTCCTCGACAGTGAATCATTACTTCATGAGCAAATGAATGAAGGGGAAGAGGAGGCAGCTGTCTTCTACAGGAGGAGGAAGGCCTACACCAAAAAATAGCACAGCGCAGTTCCCGTTTTGTGTGATAGGCATTCCCTGAAGAACAGATAAAAGTCATGTTGGAATAGAAGTTTTTAAAGGCTACTAGCCAGGTAAGTGATCTCAGGGTTGGTTGTCCCTTAAGATTCTTCAGTGCTAATGCATCCTGCATTGGCACATTCAGAGCTTTGGGTTTGCCTCCCCAGCCTGCATCGCAGCCCTCCGCTACTCAGCAGGAATAGGGGTGAGACTGGCCTACTCAGGCTCTGGCTGTGAACTAAACAGCGTTACCCTTCCCGGCCCAGTGACCACTTCAGAAATGAGCAGTGACTGTGCTGTTCGATCTGAGGGATGCTTGGAGCTTTTGTACACTGAGGGAAAGGTTACTCCTCAGTCCTCATGAAAGGAGCCCTGCCTGTTCCAGCCAAATGTGCAACTCAGGAAACAAGGCCAAAGCCAATAGCACGAAAGAAGGCAAAGCTGAGAGACTGGCAAAACTTAGCAAACCTAGGACTGACAGGACTCGCCAGGTGTGGTGCCACATGCCTATAATCCCAGCACTTGGAAGACAGGCAGGAGGATCCCCACGAGTTCAAGGCCAGCCTGGGTTACATGATGAGTTCAAGGCCAACCTGCTTCTGGAGTTCTGTTACACAAGCTAAAAAGTTCCTTTATTGTTTTTTTTTTTTTTTGGCAGTACTGGGGATCGAACTCAGGACCCTGCGCTTGCTAGGCAGGCACTTATTCCACTGAGCTATATCCCCAGCCCCTCCTTTATTGTGTAAGCCAATTGAATTTGGGTCTCCTGGTATTTTAGCTGAAAAGTATGGAAAATAAAAAATGGACTTGGGGCTTTGTCATTTAAGAGAGGTTTGAAAAAGCAGTAACTCACTGGTAATATTCCAGGACTGGTTCTGTTTGGGCTTCATAAGCCTTGAGTCTCTTGATCACTGTCTCTGGTTTGTCATCCTCACGTTGAATCAGAGGCTCTCCAGTCAGATCATCAATGCCCTAGATAGGAGTTAGAAGAGACTGGTATCAAATGTCACATTTTGAAGGGCATTTTTATAAGCAGTTTCATTATTTTTAATCGTCTATCTTCTCTGTAAGCAACAAGCACAAAAAATGTGTTAGCTTTGAAGTAAATGGAATCCAACCCAAGACAGATGACAGCAACACTTCATCGTGAACTGGGTCCCTTTTTCTGTCACGCGGCCATCAGGATGTGCTGCTTCACACAGGCCTAAAAGCAGTGTGCCAACTGCTCTCAGATTAAGACCTCTGAAATCAAACTTGATTATTTAGGTATTTGTTACAGTAGCAGAAAGCTAATACACATAGACCTTCTTGGTGAAAGGTTTTCTAAGCAGCCTCTAAATAATTCAAAATATATACAAAAGATTCAGCTGTAGGCCTTGAATCTCACCTGTAAGTCAGTGTTCCAAATCCCCACTGCGTTAGCGCCTAACACACTTTCTGGCACAAGGTACAAAGTTAATAAATACTTAAGAATGAATAACAAACTCCTCTTGCTTCTGGAGCTGAGTGGACTAGACCAGTCTGCTATATCAAGTAACCTGAGAAAACACCCCCAGGAGCCTTGGTCAGGCAGAGGATTTCCAAGTTCACAGTATTCGTATCTGTGAAGGCAAGAGGACTCGGAAAGGCAGTCCCACCAGACTACTCACCACAGTTTTGGGAGGGTTGAATTCGATGTTGTAGACTCTGCCACTGGCTGGATGAATCCAGCGAGCAGTGAGACGTTGTTTAATGACCTCAAAGGGCACGTTCAGGTTAATCACTGTGTCTATCTGATAGGCTCTATCCAGGGCTTCTGCCTGTGGAAGTGTCCTTGGGAAACCTTTACAAAGTAAAACAAATAGGAATGAAAGGAAAGCGGAGAGAAGGATGAACAGAGGAAAGCATTTATGTTGAGCAAAAGGAAGATCAGGCAGGCTGTAGTACAATTGTGATTGTTAATATTTGTGACCAGTTTGACCAGGCTAAGTGGTGGCCAGATACTGGATCAAACATTCTGGGTGTGTATGTCAGGGTGTTTTGGAATCAGATTAACATTTAAATAGGTAGATGGAATAAAGCATATTGCCCTCCCTGGTGGACATGGGCCTCAGCTGATCACTACGAAGGCCAGCCTCACTGCCATCTAAGTGGGACATCTATATCCATATTTTCCACCTTTTAAACAAAAAACTCAACTTCAATCAAAACTTCAAAAGCTTTTTTTTTTGGAATATGACAGGAAACTTAAAGCAGAAGGACAAGCTCTAAAGTTAAGCATCCCTAATCCAAACATCTGAAATGCGGTAATGCTCAAAAACGTGCAGATTTTGGAGTATTTTGAATTTTAAGTTTTGAGAATTAGGGTGTTCAACTGTTGAAGTCTATGCAAATATCCCAAAGCACAAAAACCTGAAACACTTCTGCTCCCAAGCGTTTCAGCAATGGGACACTCAACCAGTATAGCTAAAGTGGTTTAAACAGTGTGGTTCAAAACACAGAGAAAGCCAAATGTACTGATTACTGAACCCATAAATAGAACCACATATATCAGAGAGTTTAAAATAATATTTTGGTACTAAATATTTGACTCTGCACTATCAGCACTAAGGACATACTTTCCAGACCACCAAGAAAAGTTAAAATTGGTAGAAATAATGTATTTTTCAAAAGTGATAAAGGTTAAAGCTGCACATGCAATGAATTGTTAGAGCTAAAAATACATTTCCTTATTAACACTAAAACCCTGTAATGTGCCTTAGACCTTGTAATGTGCTAAAATCACAATGGTAATGACTACAAATGGTAATGACTAAAACTGTAGTCAGGAAACCCAGACGTGGGGAAAGAGTCTCCAAAGAAAGCTTATGATGGCAAAAAGAAGTCATTTAAGAAAAGGTAAACTTCAGAGTCGTTCTGATCCTGGAGTTCTTTGAAATGTGCTGGAAGACTTAAATTTGTTAATCTTAAACTTTTCTTTTTCCTGTAATAGAACTCTAGTTCTTTTGCATAATGGTGTGAAGCTGAGCACAGGGTCATGAGATGAGCATTTGCTCCACCTGTGACACTGCTCTCCAATCTTCCTGTGAGCTTGTTTCTCAGTGTTGAAATACCAGTCAGAGGGGACTGTTTGGAGTACAGGCTATTATACATGTAATGTTCAGTTCAGTTGAGTTTTGAATGGCCTTTTACATCAAAGTTAAAATTGATCTTGTATTTCTAAAATACTCAAATGTTTCACCCGTCAGATTTATTAATTAATCAATTCATTTACTTTTTTTTTTTTTTTTTTTTAGGCGGTACTGGGGATCGAACTCAGGACCCTGCGCTTGCTAGGCAAGCGCTTATTCCACTGAGCTATATCCCCAGCCCCCCAATTCATTTACTTTTGAGACAGGGTCCCACTATGCAATTCAAGCTGGACTTGAACTTATTATATAATCCAGGCTGGCTTTGAACTCATGTCAATTTTCCTGCCTCAGCCTCCCAAGTGCTAAGATTACACATATGTACCACCATGCTCAGCCTTGTCAGATTTCAAAAAAAAAAAAACAAAAAAAACTGCCACTACACAGCTTTTGGCATCTTTTGTGTTGTTTTGTTATCTTTTAAGTGCATGTGAAGTTTATAAAATAGAGGCAAGTGTAATTTATAAATCTCCCATTTTTATAAGAAAATATATACTGTACTGATACACTTTTTACTTTGGGTTTTTGTTTTGTTTTGCTCTAAAAGTCTACACTGAAGCCCCTACTTTAACACATGTACAGATCACAAATTTTTTATAATGGCAAAAAACTCATAGCACCAAAATTGAATAATAAATCAAGTATTTATTATAAAGTTTATAGTGAAGTGGTCCCAAGGAAAACTATTTTAATACACTTCTCTAAAAGTCTACACTGAAGCCCCTACTTTAACACAT
>PVLD010008300.1:0-85015 GCA_004027595.1 Dinomys branickii | reverse complement strand
TTTGGGTATCAGATTCAAGATGTGGAGCAGTTATTGGAGTACCTGCAAGCATGAAGGTTCCAAGGTGCCAGTCTATCCTTTGGGGCTTTCTGCGCGGCTCGCCCGATGCGCACGGAACGTGAGCCCGCTGGGCGTTGCCGCCGCCAGAGAGCCGATCTCTGTCGGGAGTCGCCGGAGAGCTGCGCCGGGTCGGGGGGGCAGGAGGGATCGAGCTGTCCGTATTCTCGGGGCGCCTTGACCCAGGAAATCCCTCTGTCCTCTTCCGGCGGCGCTTGGGACTCCCCGCGCGGCTCGCCCGACACGCGCGAAACGTGGGATTGCCGGGCGTCTCCGCCGCTAACAAGCCGATCTCTGTCGGGAGTCATTGGGGGGCTGCGCCTATAATTTGTATTTCCACAATCGTTTTTGTATTAACAGAAGTGAAGGTAACTTTGTTATGCAGCATCCAGTGCTGATTCCCTACTACCTTCTCTATAATTTGGTATTTCCTTTAATGTTTGTGTGTTAACTAGTGTGAAGATGTCATTATGTAATACAGCATCCAGTGCTAATTTCCTGCTATGTTCTGTATAATTTTTTATTTTCGATATTGTTTATGGCTTGTTTTGGTTCGTATATCTCCATTCTTTTGTCTTTAAAAGAAAAAAGAGTTGATTACTTCTAGGAGTTAAACTTAATCCCTCTTAGTTTACCACATATATCCAAATACAGTTCTATCCTGAAGTACTAGGAGTTAGGGCAGCAACATGCAAGTAGGGGGCAGAGTTTAGTTTAAAATAACACCCTAAGGAATGTAGCTAAATTGCCATATGTCCTGCATTAAATCTTTAGCAATATCACATGCCATGTAGCTTCTGGAAAAATTTACACTCACAATAAGTGAAAAAGAAACATTAAATCTTAGAATTATTATGAAAAAAATTATGAAAATAACTTTGAGCACCATGGCTGTAGAGTAAGTAGTCAAATAATACTAAATGAATATATATTAACTAACATAGAAAATAAGATAATTAAAAATATATGTGCTGCTGAAGCGTGCAGAAGAGATAATTGGAAATATTTGATTAGCCCAAAAAGGGATGAACAGAGAAAAGAGGATAACATAAATAGCAAATAACATGCAATTGAAAAAACAAAACACTGTCAGACTAGAAGAAATGTAAGACCCAAATATATGTAAATAAGATCAAATAAAAGAGAGGAAAGATGTATCATGTGAACACAGTACCATAGTGATTTAAGTCTACAATTTATCAGCTCAGTGTTCTGCACGGTGTAGGTCCAAGGGTGGTTTGGTTGAGATCCTTTTCTCAGGTCGCAAAAGGCCGAGATGGAAGGGGTGACTAAGTCTCATTTGGAGACTGAGGAACACCCACTGTAAACTTATTCAGCATGTCAGCTGGATCAGGCAGGGCTTACTAGAGAGACAGAGGAACATAAGATGTACAAGTGTATAAGAATTTACAAGATGGGCTTATGATGGCCGCCCCCAGAGCTGGATGCAGAAGCATGCAGAGGGCGTCTGCACACTGGAGACCAAAGGATCCAGTCCAAGGTCTGGAGCTCACTGCAGTGTCCTGTGCAAGTCCATATCCGGAGGCAGCTGTGTCTGTGCCGGAAGACTGAAGAGTCCACACAGGAAGCGGAAGCATCTGTGGTCTGAAAGTCAGAAGACATCCAAACTGAAGGTGAAAATTGGAACTCCTCTGAAGAACAGAAGCAGATCCATCTTTCCTCATTTCCTCTTCATACCATCCAGCTGCCTTAGGGTGGGTCTTCTATACCCTAGAGTGTAGAATTGCTGATCTGATTTAGTTAAACTTCTCTTAACTAAACTCAAATTGACAGAATCAACTAGTTTCATAGAATAGTAGGACCAAGGTCCCCCTTTCCTTCTTGGCAGTTAGGCACAAACAGGTCTCAGTGACTATTCTTTGACACATAGTCCCTCTATCTTCAAAGACAGCAATAAGGAATGTCCTTACATCAAACCCATTCATGTGCGCAGTCTCTGTCACCAGCAGATTGCCATTCTTCCAAGAGGCAAGCTCCCTTAGGAGTAAATGATTTGGGATTAACTGCCCCAAAGATGATTTGGGGCCCTGAAGAAGAGAACATGCAAATAACTCAAAAATAAAATAGTCAAAATGTTTGAGGAGACCAAAGAAGAAACATATAAGCAAATTCATAAATATTTAGCAAGCCTAAAGAAGATTTAAATAAACCAATACAGATTTAGTTAATAAAAAGTTCAGAGAGTTTAAAGAAGAAACAAAAAATATGCTGATTGAGTTAATACAAGATGAGTGACAACTTTGGTAAATATTAGAAATTATGAAGAGATCAAGTAGAAATTCAGGATATGAAAATTTGAATGGAAAGCTTAGGTAGTAGAATTGTCCACTGTGAGGACAAAGTGTCAGAACTTGAAAACAAATTTGATATAGTATGATACACCATAAAAACAAGATGATATGGAAGTGGGATTCAATAGCTGCTTGATGACTCGAAAAACCTCTGAACTATGGGAATAAAGAAAAATGAGATGACTCAAAAGGTATAAAAATTTATTCACTGAAAAGATAGCAGAAAAAATTGCAAAGTTAGAAAAAGAATTCAATATTCAAGTACAAGAGACATATAGAACCTCAAGTAGGGATGACCTGAAAAGAAACTCTCCATAACCCATAATCTAAATCCCAGAAATTCAACAAAAACAATATTAAAAGCTAAGGGAAGCAGCAAGTAACCTATAAAAACAAACCTTTCAGCACAGAACTTGAAGGTGAGGGGAGCTAGAGTGAAGTTTTTGAAGCCCTAGAAAAAATATCATCAATGTAGATATCTATATCATGCAAAATTAGACTCTTTAGGAAATAATGACCACTATATCAGCATTTGCAGAATATATTTAAAAGAATCCTTACAGAGACAGCCCAGTACCAAAGAGACCAAAGGAAAGAACACATCTAACATGGATAGTAAAGAAAAGAAAAAAAAAGAACCAGCACTGGAAAAATAACAGAATGACAGGATCCAGGAACTAGATTACAATAACAACTCAGTGAAAATGCTCTTAACTCCCTAAGCAGAACATACAAACTGACAGATTGGACCCAAACACAAAACCCAACCCTACGCTCCCCATCAGACACCTTATTTTAATCACTTTCCTCACCTCTGGGACACTATGTCCAACACTCACAATTTAAAGGAAGAAAGGTTTATTTTGGCTCCTGTTCTCAGGCTATAGCTGACTGGCTCCAAGGTGGAAATGGCATGGTGGAAGCGCCTGACAGGGAAAAGCTGCTCATAAAAAAAAAAAAAAAAAAAGAGAAAAGACGGCCTTTCTAACAGATGGGCCGGGAAAACTGCTATCCACGTGGTGAGGAGTGACTCTACCTGTACTTTTCACCCTGAGCTAAAATCAAGTCAAAACGAATCAGAGATCTAAATATAAAAAACAGAAACACTGAATCCGCTGGAAGATATCAGGCAAAACTCTTGAAGACATATGCACAGTCAAGGACTCTCAGAACAGAAACTCAATTGTGCAAGAAATAACAACCAACAAATGGCATCATATGAAATTAAAAAGCTGCTGCACAGGAAAGAAACAACCAACAAAGCAAAAAGACAGCCCATAGAATGTGATAGACCCTTCTAAATGGAAGACCCAATCAAAAGTGGGCACCTGAAATGAACAGACAATTCTCTGAAGTACAAATGGACACTAGGTACATGAAGAAACACCGAGCAACTTCATCAACTCAAGAAATACAAATCAAAACACTTGTGACAGGTCCGCGAACAAATAGAACTCCCAAATGGCCAATTGGAATTTGAGGTAGCGTTTTATTAGCTGAGCTCAGTGGCCCCGGCATCAACCTGTTTCAGAGTTGAGCCGAGATCCCGAGCTTGATTTACAGAGGGCTTATAAAAGGCAAAAACCGCAAACTGCAGGGGGTTACAGGCATCCTGCTTGGCAAGCTATTGTTCATCTCAACGGACTGACGGACTGTTATGTGCCCTTGGAAATGGGTCAACTGTTTCTCAAGGAACATTTCCTTGTTCTGATCCTGTTTGTTTTGACTAACTACGGTTGTCTTGGGCAGCACGGGTGATTGTTACGTCAAACATGGAGTCTGTATAGTCAAGGTTAAACTTCAGGCCATAACACACTGAGATTCCATCTTATGCCAGAAAAAATGTCTATTATCAAGAACTCAAAAAGCAACAAATTCTAGGGAGGTTGTAGGGAAAGACTTAGCTTTCTATACTGTTGGTGGGGATGTAAACTAGAACAAGCACTATGGAAAGAAGTTGGAGATTCCTCAAAAAACTAGAAACAGAAATTCCATTTGACCAAGCTGTATCTCTTCTTGGTTTCTCCCACAAAGAATTAAAGACATCACGTGATGTGACGTAATACATGATATTCATGTAATGTAATACATGATGTTCATGCTTATAGGATCACAATTCATAATTGCTAAATCTTGGAAATGGCCTATATATCCAACAGATAAGGAAATGTGGTATGTATGCACAATACAGTACAGTACTATTCAGTCATAAAGGATAAAAATGAGTCGTTTGTAGGAAAGTGAATAAAGCTTAGTGAAACAAATCAGATATAGGTTAACTATCACCTGGTATCTGTTACGGCTTGTGTCCAGACCTCCCCCAACGTCTCATGGAAGCACAGGTGGGGCTTTCTCAGAGGTTGCTGGATCTAGAGTGTGTGATCCTGGAACTGATTCATGGTGCAATGCTAGGATCAAGGGCACTATGATTAAGTGTGCGAGTGCTGCCTGCTTTAAGTAGCCTGGATAAGATATAAGGGATAGAGCTGTGGTCCTCCCTTGTTGTTCTGCTACCTTCTGCCCACCACAAACTATTTCTTCTCTGCAATACCTTTCTGCCATGCCACCCTGCCTTGGAGCCAGCCAATTATGGATTGAAACCTCTACAAACTGTGAACCAAGTAATTCTTTCTTTCTTTCATTTTGGGTGTTGGGTGTTTTGTCTCAGCAATGGGAAACATAACTAAAATTTTATCTCATACAAAAAACCCAAAGTATACATAAAGCACAAAATAAAAGATTATAGCAAAGAGGGAGGAGGCCTGGAAATGGGAACGGGCCCAGAGTGTGGGAGGAGGGAAGAAGGGAATATAAAAAGGATGAAGAGTTGATATGACATATACCATTTCTCCACAATGAATGCACTCATTATATATTTTAAACATACACTAATTTTTCAAAAGAAAATAAAGATACTGATTGGTAAGGAAGAAATAAAATTGGCAGTCTCAAATTTTGATAAAAGGAGAGTTAAGAGTGATATACATTTATAAATACTACCAATTTTTGTGCTGGGTGGGTAAGGTTTAGAGCAGTAGGGACAAGACATGGCAAATTCTGCCCAGGGTACAGTTAACTTGAACTTGCCCTGTGTATGTGTGTGTGCGAGCATTTGGGATGGGGCACTTCCTCCTCTGGATCTCAGGTTAAGTCAGGTGTTACTTTCTCTTGTTAGAGGACAATACAGGGAAAGCACATTGAGAAGACAGGATCAAAAAGGTGGAGGGGAAGCAAGAAAGGGAAGAAACGAGGGTTTTCAACTTAGCATTGGAAAAAATAAGAATTTTCCACTAGAGTACTTTCATAAATTGCATGAGCATATGACTTATTAACCAATCAGCACATATTTGAAAGTGAAAGGGAGGTATTATTAAAAACTATGCTGTACTACAAGTGAAAATTGAGTTGTCCAGTACAAATTAGAACATATAAGCTCAATTAATTTATCTCTTTTTATTTTGTAAATTTAGAATGTAATGTTTTCAGACTAGGAATACATAACCAATTAAAACACAAGTAGAATGGGAAAGTGAAATGAGAGATTTAAATGTCAATAGCTTTGACATACTGAGATTGGAAAGGGGAATATGCAAAGATTTTCCATGGAAGATAATTGTGCTGGTTTTTGTGAAGAATGAGCTAGATCAGCAAATGACAGGCTTAGATGAAGACAGCTTAAACCAGATTAGTGAGTTTATATGCTTAAAAAAATGTACTCAATAAATACAGGTTGACAGAAATGTTTCTATGAACTCTTTTCGCCTTAGCAACACTGAGTGATGTTTTTAACAACAATGTGTTTGCAAATTAAATCCTGTGTGTGTTTATGGTCAAATACACATAAATCATTTTATAAATTTTAAGTATACAGTTGATTGAATTAATTTAACATAGTGTTTCAGCCTGAGTCAAAACCCAAGACTTTTCTTTGTTGCAAAAGGGACCACACAGATATCTCAACTCAACTATGTATTTCAAACTAGAGAACATACTAACTTGCAAGTAAATGGACTTTTGCATTGCATTGAGAACTGGGAAGAGAAAAAAGAGTAATTGTGCTATTGAGTAGAAATTTGATCCCTGTGTTTTTATTTTAACATTTTTTAGGCCCGTATATACTTTCTATTTCTTTTGGTACCAGGAATTGACTCAGGATCTCGCACTTGCCAGGCAGGTGCTGTGACACTGAGCTGTACCCTCACTCCCTTATACATACTTTGAATATAGACAATAGCTAAGATTTTGAGTTGTTACTATATAAATACATTAAATCTATTATTTCTCAAAATAACTCTTGTAAGTAGACACTTTTACTGTTTTACAGGTAAGAAAACTGAGGCACAGACAAATTGAATAATTTGCCTAAGGTCTAAATAGCCACTAGATAGCCAAACAGGGATTGGTAATGACTGATACTAAACTTGCATTATTTTTCCTGTTCTAGGTCTTGCTTTTTTGATCTAATAATTTATTTTGGAAAACAGTCCATGAAAATACATACAAGGCTCCTTTCTTTAAATAGCTGTACAGTATTGCATTGAATGGGTATAGCATTATTACTCCAACTATTTTTGCATTGGTAGACCTTAGGTCAATTCCAGTTTCTGATTTATAAGTAATGCTGACTTATTAATCTTATCAATGTCATCTCTCATATGCATGAACTTATAGGGTATATTTCTGGAAGTGAAATTTAAAGGCCAACAAACATATGCTTTTAATTTGATTTATTGAAAGTTTGTTCTCTGTAGAGTTTTTTTTATCATTTTGAGGCAGGGTCTCACTATGCAGTTCAGGCTGGCCTTGAGCTCACTTTGTAGCCCAGGCTGGTCTTGAACTCACAACGATCCTCCTGCCTCAGCCTACCGAGTGCTGGGATTAAAGCTGTGTGCCACTATGCCAGGCTTCTGTAGAGATTTTATCAATGTATACTTTTAAGAATGTAAATGTTGGGTATAGTAAAGCCCATAGGAGGAAATGAAAATGAGGCTTGGAAGTTTATTATATTCAAAGGTCCAGACACAATGTCAAGACATGCTCTACAGGGCCACAGAGGAAGCACCAGGTTCGATCAGGTGGCAGAAGGCAAGATGATGGGTGTCAGGGAGGTAAGTCAAGGCGTAGGCTTTCTTTAAGGATTCTGGAGAAAATTTAGGACACAGATGAGTAAGTAGTTTAGGATTGGCTAGTTTGAATAATTCTGGCAGGCTTTGGGCCATGGGTTGGGCTCTATTTACCTGGAACTTGGCTGTGAGATAATGTAGGACAAATGAACTACGGTTGGCCCTCTTTACTCGTGGGTTGTGCATTTGCGGGTTCAACTAACCACGGATCAAAAGTACTCAGAAAAAACTGTGCTAAACATATACACAGTTTTCTTTTCCCTAAAGAATATATTTATATAATATTCACATTACTTATTATAATATAGACATGATTTAAAAGTATACTAGAGGATATACATGTACAGATAAATGTAGTTTTATATAAAGGATTATGCCATCTTACTTAGAGGATCTCTGGGGGTTGGGATTTAGAACCAGTCCCCTGCAGGATGACTGTACTGGCTTATGTGTACAGTACTAGGTGCAGGGCAGCAATGTAGCCTAGGGATTGGCTGCCTTGCATGTGAATGTTTCAAGATCTTTGCTGTCTCTAAGGGGCTAGCCTGGGAGGGTAGTCTCTACTTGGCCACAAAACTTTTAAAAATTAAATGTCAGAAAACTGAAAATTAGAAAACAAAAAAAATATACTTTTACTAGCAGCATACAAGATTACCAATTTTTCCATCTTCACCAGTATTATCAAATTACTTGATCCATGACTTTGATCTGCAACAAATATCAAGTGCTTGTGAGGTCCTAGGTGCTACTGATATACTGGGAATAAAACAAATGAATACAGTCCTTATGAAAATTGCTCCCTCTTTCCTTCCTTCCTTCCTTCCTTCCTTCCTTCCTTCCTTCCTTCCTTCCTTCCCTCCCTCCCTCCCTCCCTCCCTCCTTCCCTCCTTCCTTCCTTCCTTCCTTCCTTTCCTTCCCCCCTCCCTCTCTTTCTCTTTTGGGACTTGGTGTAGCCCAGGCTCATCTTGAACTTCCAACGATCAGCCTCTCAAGTGCTGGGATTACAGCTGTGTGCGCTACCATGCCTGGCGAAAAGTGCTTTTTTAAATTGCAGTGCTGGGGACTGAAACGAGGGATTGCCTTATGCATACTTGGCAAGTGCTGTACACCTGAGCTACCTCCCTACTCCCTATAAGACTGTAAATGGACATAAAAGAACCAACTAAATGGAAAAACATGCTGAGAAGAATGTCAGAAAGATGGCAGCTACTACCAACTCGACAGGTATAGTACAAAAGCATATTTTTCTGTTTTCATTTTTGCGGAAAAAGGAGACAACTTGACAAAATGTTATTTGAAAATTTGAAATAATAAATGGCTACAAGTTATGAATACCTTTAAAAAGAACAGGTAGGATCACGATATTTTCTCTACCAGAAGTTAAAACATACTATAAAAATACAGCAAGTCAATAGAGTATTGGTGCAACGATACTAAGAAACACATTCTAATTTATGCAAGTGTGCATGGTGTACCTACACATGAACGGTGATGTTACTTAATAAACACCTGGTACTGTTGCTTCCTAGGATAGTTTTTAGAATTTACAGACTGTATTAAACAGTAAAACTGTATTAAACAGTAAAACTACTTTGGAGTGCTTATACCATGTTTCTTTGAGTATGATTTCCCCAGCATGTTCCTCATACATGGATCTGAGAGTCCTAAGTTACCCACATACATCCAGGGTTGAAGTGATGGGCGGGACCGGGCAGTGGTCACAGATGAGGGGGCCAGAGATTACTAGGATTTTAAAATGCTCTTTGATTCTATACTTATAATAAAATGCATTTTTATAATCTACCAACACATGTAAAAATGTAAAAAAATAAGAGGGCTGGCAATGTAGCTCACTGGTATGCACAAGGTTGTGGGTTTGACTGCTGGTGCTGCAAAAAAAAAAAAAAAAATCAAGAGCTGGGTACTAGTCTACAGCCTCACCTCGAGGCGGAGGCAGTAAGACCATTTGAGCCCAGGATGTCAAGGCCAGCCAGAGGTACAGAGATCTCATCTTTAAAAAAAAAAAAAAATCCAGGTGTGGTGGCACATGCCTGTAATCCCAGCACTCCGGAGGCGAAGGTCAGAGGATCACTGCGAGTCTGAGGCCAGCCTGGGTAACATAAGTGACCTCAAGGCCAGCGTGAACTGCATAGTGAAACCCTGTCTCAAAAAGACAAAAAAAAAAAAGTACTAAAATGCCCTGCACAACTACATGACAAACGCTAGCTACCATCTCAAACTACAAAATATTTCTTCGCAATTGAGGGAAAAGTTTAGGCATTTATATTCATGAAGTACACAAATAAACAGACTGAAATGCAAAGACAATCTCCAAATTCTATTTTACTAGTGCTAAAATGAATGATCAGTATTAGAAGGGGGAAAAAAATCCAAATTGAAAAAACTCGACAAAAACAGAACTTCCTTTTTTATGACATCTTTAATAAGCTACTGTCCCTTGTTTGTACAGTAGTACTGCTCAAAAGACAAATATCTGCTCTCAAAAGGTAAATACTGTACAATTTACGAAAAATATAATTTTACAATAAATGTGTAAAAGTAATGGAAAGAATCTACTTCAAATAGATTAAATAAGGGCTGGGGATATAGCTCAGTGGAATAAGCGCTTGCCTAGCAAGCGCAGGGTCCTGAGTTTGATCCCCAGTACCACAAAAAAAATAAAATAAAAATAAATAAGAAAATTCTACTTTTTAAGAAATCTAATCAGAAGATGGGAAATTTCTAGTATGTATAACTGAGCACTAAACACATCTGCTTAAGTCACAGACTTCAGTATTTTAGCTCAAGCCTTTACCTACACAGCTTTAAATACAACTGTAAAATACTCTCCAGCACAAAGCTGTCAAAGAAAAATGCATGACTGGGGCAAGAGGCATAAATTCTAACGTGAGCTCCTATAGAATAAGGACTTTTTTTTGTACATCCCCGGTTTCTAGTGTAACACTTGGCTCAAAGTTACAAGGCTTAAGCAGCATCTGTTGCTTTAAACTGAACTTAGGCAAAATACACACTCCTACCTTTGGTCCAATCTTCGCTCCACCTGAAGCTCATCTGAAGTGCCTGAGCTGCTCCTGGTTCTGGCCTTTGATCTTAAATGGAGTAACGTAAACCCACACACACGTTTTCCCCATCAACCTCTGGACAGGACCCTCGGAACCGCAATGTCGCTGGGCTGTGAATCTTCTCTTATGTGCCCTGATTCTTTTTTGAGTAACAGTTAACATCAGTGTGCAAAAGCAATGTGTTTTCAATGTAGGATAAATATGTTCGCATGAGTAAGAATGAAGGTCTTAGTTTTCCGTATTTTAAATAACAGACACATAGCATCTTAAAGTATGAAATAATTAGCAGTTTTTAGACAATGAACATAATACACTGTATTACACAGCAATGTGATAGGCTCCCATTTTAGGAACAAAAATAAATTTCACATGAAAAAGATTTATCTTAATTCACATAAAATACATTTAGAATAAATCTAAACATTCATCATCAAAGTACTCAGAAACAAATGCAGAGAAGCTCTAGGAGGTGTAAGTCCCTGTTGTGGCCAAAATGCACATACAAAAGATCTTTAGCAATTACTGATCATCACCTCGTTGCCTTAAATTTCTAGATTTTCCGTTTTCAATTCTTCTTTTTTTGAAGACTGGGGCCACTCCATCTGCCACAACTCCAAGAGACGTGACTGTTTTTTCCTTAAATACCACTTTGGGTTCTACTGCATCAGCCTCAGAAATCGATGCATACTCATTCTCAGTGCTTGGAAGTTCCAAATCTACCTCCTTGCTAGAACAGAAAGAAAAAATAAAAGTTATTTGACAGAGGAAGCTGAATGTTTGCATGTAACCTGTAAGGTACCAAAGTCCCAAGGTCTTCTAACAGTAGTGAGAAGTTACAGGGTAGTCACTCCAGAGTAGTAAACTATTTTAAAATACTTGTTTTAGAATTTTATTTACCATATTATCTAACTCTTATTAAGGTGGCTACATGACATAAAAAGTCACTATCTACTTTTTTACTTCTGTTACACAAAACACCATCTCAGAAAATGCTTGTACTAATATATGATAAGCAGTACAAGTAGATAAGGGAGAGGTATTTGCAGGAACTTATTTAGCCATGCACTGACAAGGACTGGAAGCTATAAAACATGAAATGAAGACCACGGAAATTTTTTTGTGACAATCTTGCCCTATAGTTCAGGTTGTCCCTGAACTCACTATGTAGCCCAGGCTGGCCTCAAATTTGTGGCAATCCTCCTGCCTCAGCTTCCCAAATGCTGGGGATTACAGGTGTGTGCCATGACAACTGGCAAAAACCCTGGAGTTCTGATGACCGGTGTGACTATGGTGACTATGTGCCAAGCACCTCTCTTCCACTAGTCCTCCAACCATCAACATAATTAGTTATAAACCATCACATTAGTCTTGATTTTTTTTTTTTTTTTTGGTCTTTTTGAGACAAGGTCTCACTATGCAGTTCAGGCTGGCCTTCAGCTCACTTTATAGCTTAAGCTGGTCTCGAACTCACAAGGATTCTCCTGCCTCAGCCTCCCAAGTGCTGGGATTACAGGCATGCACCAACATTCCTGGCTCCATATTGGCCTTGAAATCAGTTATCTGATTAACATGGGTCTACGGTGGTACCCTACACCCTGGATAGTCAATTGGTCTACGACGGAGGAAGTGCTGTAAGCTGTACACACCCATCAATTCATCAAGATTTTTTAACATGGGCAGAAAAGATAATTATGTTCAACTCCCTGTAGTGGCTCAGAATGTAAAGTCTGTTGGGAACTGCATACCATCCTATTTGGAGAAAGGTATTCTGCAGAGGTATAGAAGTAAGCTGGCATGCAGGGAAAAGATGGGTGGAGAACATCATTTGTTTTCAAAATGATGCTTTCTAGAATTTTTCCTAATTGTGCTAAAGTATAAATTAAGTACCATTTTTATTTGTCCTACTTCCCTAGTTTCCCTTATACTGTCAGCAATGGTGCACTTAAGATCACTAGTAGTCAAGTATTGTCACACCTGCTTGTTTTTGTTTGTTTTCTTTTTGAGACAGGGTTTTGCTATGCAGTTCAGCCTGGCTTTGAACTCACTTTGTAGCCCAGCCTGGCCTCGAACTTGCAGCAATCCTCTCATCTCAGCTTGCTGAGTGCTGGGATTACAGGTATGAGCCACCATGCCTGGCTCACATATGCTTGTATTACCAGCACTTTGCAAGGCTGACACAGGTGGATTGTAAGTTCAAGTTCTTCCTAGGCAGTTTAGAGAGATCCTGTCTCAAAATTAAAAAATAAAAGGCAGGGATGTGGCTTAGTGTAAAGGCCCTGGGTTATTCAATCCCAGTAACACACACACACACACACACACACACACACACACACACACACAAGAAATGCTAGTAATTACATCACTTAATGAGGTATTAATTCTTGGCATTTTATTCTTTTAACAGATGAAGCCAAGGCTGAGAGGGGTCAAATAAGTTGGATAAAAAAAACCTGTTAAATAAAGCTTGGTTTAAAACTCAGGCCTAACTGACCCCATACCTACATTCTTTTCCCTATACTACTCTTTTTACAAGCAAAACTAAGGAATTCCATTAAACCAGGTAGACAGACTTAAGAGTTGCAGGTTTTTGGTCACTGGACAAATCTATCTCTGGATCACAAACTCCTATATGGGATTTTTATTAGTACTGTAAGTGTGTAGTGCATAATGTCTACATTCTTTGTTTAGAGTTGGTTCATGTACATAAAAACATCTTAATTTCTTTTCATCCTCTTTCCCATTCCCAGTTTTATCACTTGATCCTCTTCCTATTGGAGAAAGATCTCTCTATTTCCTATTATCTTCTGTTTTGCTCTTTACTTATAACTTGGGTTTCTCAGAGAAGACAAATCATGCAATATTTACACTTGTGTGTTTTATTTCACTTAACATTATGTCTCAAGGTGCATCCATTTTCAAGTGACTCAATTGTATCTTTCTTTATGGCATAGTATTTCATTGTGCATAAATAACGTTTTCTTTATTCACTTATCTGTTGATGAACATGCAGGCCACTTGCAAGATTTAGCTAATATGAGTCATGCTGTTAGAATAGGATGTCTTTAATTCTTTCATGAAGATAACCTAAAAGGGGAATAGCTGGGTCAAATGGAATTTCTAATTTTAGTTTTTTGAGGAATCTCCACACTGACTTCTACAGCGTTGCTTGTTGGGATTGCATAACTCTTCTATTCCCATCTCCGCAACTCCCATCTGTCATATTATCAGGGCAAAGCCCTTCTTGGCTCTACCGTGATCAGCCTCTTACTCCTCCCTTCCTTCTTACTGCTCCCGGACATGTCAGATGAACTCCCACTGAGGGCCTTTCCACTAGGTCTTCTCCACTAGGTCTTCCTTCCGTGGATACTCTGCAAAAGCACCTTCCTTTGGTTGGTATTTCTAACTATAAGCATGACAGAAATCTAATTTTGCACACAGGTAGAAAGAGCCTGCCTGAGGTTGTTGTCAAATCAGAGGAAAGCAGAGCTCAAAGAGAAAAAGGAGACAGACATGGTGACCAGATATATTAACTTTATTGAAGCTGCACTCCATCCAGATATTTAAGAATTTCTGTAATTTGCAAATGAAAAGAGCACTGGAGTGGATTATATATACTTCTTACAACAAAGCTGGCAAACCAAGAACAGAGATTTCTCATTAACTATGGATCCTGATAACTGGAAGAGTTAAAGAGCTATTTATGTTCTTTTAAATATTCTATCTTGTACATACATGGATAAAAATGCAGGTTTAGAAAACTATGTTCCTAGAGTTATTACTGTTAATAATAATGGGGAATTTGCTAGGATTGCAGAAACAATATAAGAATATAAACAGGTAAAATTTCAAAGTAGCAATGACAGTTCAAAAACTTTGAAAATAAGAGGTCTTTGTTAAAAAATAATTAAAAGTTCATTAATAATAAATGCTCAGAGCTTCTAAAGGGATAGAACTTTCAGAAACTGGATAAATAGCAACTGGTATGCTCTTTATGCAAAGTGATAGGGTACTGGATACAAAATTTTAAAATGGTTATAAACTTTTAAACAGATATTCTACTTCTAGTCACAAATGTGTACAGAAAAATGTCCATATAATAAGAGTTCATTATTTTAAAAAATGGGAAAAGTAAATGTCCATAAAAAGAATGATGAACAAAACTAAAATACTTCTGAAAGATAAAATATTAGATAGCAATTAGAGACATTATAACATTTTAACACACTAGAATAATATTAATAATGTAAAATGAGAAAAAAGATTAAGAATTGGGTAAAATACTTTACAATGTTAGTTTTATCTCTGGGTAAATGAATAGTGATTTTTATAGTTTTATTTTAAAACACTTTCTACAATAAGTATGTGCTGCTATGAGGTTTAAGGAGAAAATTTCCCTTCAAAAAATGAGGTTAGCTGGGCATGGTGGTACATGTCTATAATCCCAGCATTTGGGAGAATAAAGCAGGAAAATCACAAGGTCGAGGCCAGCCTGAGCTACATGGTGAGTGCAAGTTCAGTCTGAACTATGTATTGAGAACCTGTTTCAAAATACCAAAACCAAACCAAAACAATAAAACCAAACCAAAGCAAAAAACACCAAAAAACACCCCCACACAAAAAACTAGGTTATACTTATAAAGTTGGACATAATCCATTACATATTAAGCTACCGGACAAGGCTAAAAATTAGCAAGACTGTCATCACAAAATAGTCAACACAGTGGACATTTTGACATAGTAGGTCCCTTAACAGCTAAGTAATGGAGCAGTCTATTATCTCTGTAACTTCATTGTGTGTAGAGTCAATATGCTTATTGTAGCAGCTGGTATTATGTAGCACTTATATATTTTCTAATATTTCATAAATATTGATACAACTTAAACACTTCATCATAACATTTTCAGAGCATTCCTAAGATATATCATGTTATGCCAATCCAGGCAATCAATTGTAATTAGACTAGGATATAGAATTGTTTAATGTGTGTATAGTCTCTTACGGAAAATCTGATTTTTTCATTATAATTTTAATAAATAATTTCACTATGAAAGTATATGCAAAGCAGTCACCCTACACTATCATTTGAATTCAATAATGCTTTAAAGAATAACTGCTTTATTCATGTATAGCCTATCTCCTCACCAGAAGGTTTTTTTTTTTTTAAATAGGGTCTTACTATGTACTCCAGGCTGGGCGTGAACTCACTATGTAGCCCTGGCTGGCCTCTACCTTACAGTGATCCTCCTGCTTCAGCCTCCATACCCAGTGACCTGAAGGGTTCTTTAAGCATTAAGAGGACACTGAAATGTAGAACTGGGAGTGACATCTTTTCACGATATAAATGCTCTCAAGAAATGATTGACAAAAAAAAAAAAAAGAATTAATTTCAAAAACGAACTAACAAAATAAAACAGATAACATCTTTACCAAGATTTTGCTTAACTGGTGATAAACTTCTGTGCTTTGGATACTGGCTGTACTGACTAAAAATGTTAGTGAGCCGCTATCAAGGGAATAAAACACAAGCTTTTTTTTGGTCTTTAGATATATGTAAGCATCCTGCAAGGTATTTACTGAATATCTAGATATTTCTAATAAGACTATTTTTAATAAAAATGTCAAATTTTGATCACAGTACTGTGACAGATGACATCAAAGAGGATACCAGAAGATGAAAAGATATACCCTGTAATTCAGATTCACATCTCCCACCATGTACTAAAATAACATCAGAAATGGATCAAATATCTAAATGTTAAGATAGAAACAATCTGCTGGAAGATAAAATAGTTTTTGTATACTCTTGAGGTTTTTTTTTTTGGTACCAGGAATCAAACTGGTGACCTCATGCTTGCCAGGCAGGCACTGTGCCAATGAGCTACATCCCCAGCTTAAACCTTGAGGACATAGGTGAAGGCAAAAACATCCTGAACGAAACCGCAGTTGCACAAGAAGTAACATCAAGAATCAACAGAAGGGATTATATCAAATAAAGAAGCTTCTGCAAAGCAAAAGAAAAAACCAACAGAGTAGGAACAGCCTACAGAATGAGAAAAAATTTTTGCTAGCTACTCCTTAGAGGACTAATATCTATAGTATATGAAAAACTAAAAGAAAAAAACCTAAAAAACCCAAAATAAAAGACCTAATTCAAATATAGGCAAGTAAAATGAACAGACTCTTCCCAGCTAGATGAAGTACTAGTACAAATGGCCAGTAAATACATGAAAATATGCTCATTACTGGTCATTAGAAATACAAATTAAAACAACACTGAGACTCTACCTTATTCTGCAAAGAGTAACTATTATCAAGAACTCAAACAAATATGCTGGCAAGCCTTCAGGGAAAAGCAAATCCTTCTATATGGCTGGTAGATACGTAAACTAGTACAATCACTACGGAAATCAGTATAGAGATTCCTCAAAACACTAAAACTGGAAATTCCACTTGACCCAGCTATTCTCTCTCTAGGTATTTCTCCAAAGAGTTAAAGACATTATATTACAGTGTCACAAACAAAGCCATGTTTGCAGTGGCACAACTAATAACAGCTAAATCTCAGAAAGTGGCCTGTGGGGAATAATACTCTACCATAAGGAGGATAAACTTGAGTCACCCATAAAGAAAATGGGTGCACCTTGAGGCCACATTAAGTGAAATAAATACTGCATGGTTTCTCATATAGGAGAAAGCTAAAAGATAGACTGGTTATTATATAACCAAATTTAAATAAAGAGTAAAGTAAAACATAGTAGGGTTTGGGGGATAGACCTTTTGCACAACGGACCAAGAGATGGGAGAGGAGAGCAGTGGAGTAAGGAGATGAAAACATGTACCAACTTCCCACGAGGGATGGTGTCACTACGTACAGGCCTATGCCAATAAAAATTTAAATTTATCAAAACGTCAAGTTTTCATAGGAGCTAAGCTTATTTTAGCTTAATTTTGTAAATCATTAGTGTACTTTTTAAGATAACTATTGCCTTACTTTTAAAAATACTTAATTATAAAAAAATAAAAACCACTCTAGGAATATATTGCTATTATTACAGCACTTCTGAAATGAGCAGCTACAAGTTGTGAAAGAACTAAGGTACATAATCTTTGTAAAAACAGTGGGTTAACGTTTCAGGTACTTACTCAGACTCAACTTTTTCCTTAATTGCTTGCCATTCTCCATATGGGTTTGATTTTTTCAAAGTTCTGGATTTTTCTTCACTTGGACCTGATGAATACTGTTTTTGGACATTTTTTTCTTTCTGTATTTTTGGGGCAGTTCCTTCATCCCTATTTTTATTTTTTTCCTGAAATATAACAGAAACAATATACCTCAAGCAAAACTGCCATGACAGAAACAAAATTTCTTTTTAAAAGTTTTGTTACAGATTTATCAAAATATATTAACTTAGTACTGTAGTTTAAACCTGTACACAACATCATAACGTACATTGGAAGAACTTTAATGCTTGATCAGGTTTTCCATTATGTCTGAAATGTTAATACACTGTGTCCAATGCTGTATATTTAAAAATAATATAACGAGATCCTATTAATGCCCTGAGTTGTACAATTAAGGGTATATAAATAAGAAGACTACTTTTCTGTTTTCTTACTTAAGTTACATATTCAACACTGACTTCTCTTTATATTGTGCCTCTTTTGAATCTGAGGTCATGTCAGACCCTTCTACAGCTAGTACCTATTTTAAAGAACTCCTTGAACCTGTAAGTCTTACCTGAAATCCACCTTCATTTTGAGGACGTTTCCAGGGCCTCACTGGCCTACACCACTAGCAACTTTGTACAGATTAGAAAGATACTCCCTGGAGCAGAAGTAACCTCCACAGAAGTTCCTGAGTGGAACAGGTACTTTATGGCATCTGTTCATCTAGAATAACAAAACCTTGTAACCCAGATTACCAAGTGGACCACAGACTGAATTTAAATCTCTCTGCAAACTGCAGAACGATGAGTGGTTGGCCTGGGATAGTTTCCTTTGCAACTCTTTGAACAGATGTTAGCTCAGTCCTTTATGTGGCTGGTATCACAGAACTAGAGGGGCAGCATCCACTGTGTTTTAGCAGCCTTGATTGCTTCCAGGACATGATTTTCTTAATAAAACATTTTTACTGAGGTATAAGTTCATGATACTTTTATTCTCTTTATGCTTTACACATTTCTGACAATCACACCATTTTCTATAGTTTTCTTTCTGGTATGACCAACGACCTCTGGCCACTACTGTATATTCACTGATGATTTTGGTAACATAGGCACATATTTTTCTCCCATTCAAACTCCTCCTATCATCTTGAGAAGCTTAAAAATTACTTGGCCTCTAAACCAATGACTTTGGTCTTTAATATGTTTCACGCATCTTGTGTATGTCTCTTTTCTCATATGCAGCCCTGGGGGCATAGCACAATACTAAATCCTTAAACTGACATTCCTCTAATTTCAACTAGGTCAGCATTCAAAAGGCCCTACCCATGAAATCTTTAAAAGCCAAAGTCCTCTCTCTGAGTACAGTAGTTCTTAATTCTTTTAGCTTTCTGACTCCCTTATTTCTATAACTCTTACCCAACCCCATTACTACATGTAATACTTTTAATTTCTCCTAGTGTTTTGAGTTTGTCGGTCTCCTCTAGACTACATCCTTACAATCCCTAAAAAGAATTACCTTTAAGCACTCCTTTGCCAATACCCTAAAAAATTTGTCCCCATGCTTGTCTATTGCATGGGACCGAAACACTTCCTAACACATACTTATCCAATCATTTGCCTGCTTGCTCTTAGGTTTAATCTATCAAGCATTTAAAAGGAAAAAAATACACTCTCAAACTTACAAAGTCTAAAATTAAATCAGTATCTTCTTCTCTCTCAAAAAGATATCAGTAAATTGCACAAGCATTATCTAGCTTTCAAAACACAGTAGGACCATTTCATATTTGGGAATACATGAAATCTCCAGTTAATGCTTAAAACCAGATGTTACTAAACCCTATAGATCCTGTATTTTTTTCTACACATACATCCTTATGATAAAGTTCAATATAAAAATTAGGTATAGTAAGATATTAACAATATTAGTAGAAAAATTATAACCAAGAGAGTTCATACCACTCAGAAAAGTGGGTAATTTAAAACTTATGAATGATTATTTCTGGAACTTCCCATTTCACATTTTCACACCTTGGTTGAGCACAGGTAATTAAATCCACGAAAAGAAAAGCTGAGGGTCAGGGAGGGGCACTCTAAGCACGACCTGGCTTTACTTCTATCTTACAATGGAAGATTGAAGGCTTATAGAGCTCTCTTACAAACTGCTAAGTTTTTGTGGTAAGTAAATCAAGAACCTACCTTAAAATTTATTTTTGGCTGTTTTGTTTCTGCAGAGACCTCTTTTGAGTCTAGTTCTCCATCAGATTCACTATCTGATGATTCAGATTCTTTTAGGGTGCCAGGTGACTTTTCGTTGACCTTATTAGAAAGCATACTGCCAGTATGTGGAATGAAATCATCAGGTTTTTCCCATTTGGATTCTGCTCAACACATTTTTTAATAGTCATGTTACTTATTTACCAATTCTAACACTTTCAATCATTTATAATTATTAACCCTTAGGAGGTCGCTAACCTGGGAGACACAGGTTTTTCCCATTTGGATCCTGCTCAACACATTGTAAGCCATGCTATGTATTAGTTCCTTTTCTCATTGTTGAGACAAAATACTCAACATCCAAAGTTAAAAGGGGAAAGTTTCGTTTGGTTCAGTTTGTAGAGGTGGAAGGGCAGGGGGGCATGGCAGAAAGATATTGCAGAGGAAGAACAGTTCATGGTGGGCAGAAGATAGCGAAGCAACAAGGGACAACTACAGATCTTTCTATCCTTTATCTTATTTAAGCTACTAAGGGTGAATAATAGTCACACCCTTAATCTTCGTATTGCACCATGAATTGATCCTGGTATCACATTCTAGATCCAGCCACCTCTGAGAAAGCCCCACTTACAACTGCACAAAGCTTCAAGGGGAGTGTACATACAGCCATAATATCCTATCAATTCTACCACTTTTTCTATTCTTTTTTTCTGTTTTTTTTTGAGACAGCATCTTACTATGTAGTTCAGGCTGGCCTTGCACTCACTATTAGCCCAGGCTGACCTTGAACTCACAGTGATTCCCTTTCCTGAGTGTGTTAGGATTACAGACAAGCACAACCACCCTTGACTTAATCCTTATACTTTCTCTCATTTACAATTTTTAACCCTTAGGAGGTTGCTGTTCTGACATAAAAACACAATGAGTCCATAGATTCAAGGTCATGACTAGCTATGTATTTGTACATCACTAATGTTAAACAACCAGTTTGGTCAGATTTTTTTTGCATTTCAGCAAAACTAGTAATGAGTGTTTGGTCAGTTTTTAATTTTTTTGCATTTCAGCAATATAATGAGTGTTTCTCTTACATGCACATGACCTATACTTTATACTCACAATTTATCTGACATTGCTTTCAGGAAAGACAATAAAAACAGTGAGACTTCCTGGACCTTACTATGACAAAGACTTTTCTGGGATTTTCACAAGGTGAAACAACATGAAGATCTGAATAAATATAATTTGTCAGTTTTATTGGGAGAATAAACCTTGATTGAACTCTACTGCCATCTCGTGGTCCATGACACTTTCTTTTAGGGTACTGGGACTCAAACGTTGCAGGCCTTGTCACAGAGCTATATCCCTGGGCCTCACGGTACTTCTTTTTTTTTTTTTTTTTTTTTCCGGGACCGGGGATCGAACTCAGGGCCCTAGTGCTCGGCGGCAAGCACTTAGCCCACTGAGCTGTACCTCCAGCCCGACTCACGGTACTTCTAGTAAAATGAAAGCATGCCTGTCTTGTAGATAACTCTATTTTTAGCTTAATAAAAGGGAGGCTAAACAATATACTGTCCAACTGAGTTTTAAGAGTAAAAGCAATTGCTATTAATAATTACACTGTTATAAGCATAAGCTGAAATCATTCAGTATGTATAGGCCCTTAATTAATACATATAGGTACTAATGAAAAACACTATTTTTCCTTACCTAAATTTCACTCAAGTAACAAAAAGAATTTTCTTTTTTTTTTTGACCAGGAATCGAACTCAGGACCTTGTCTTTGCCAGGCATGCACTTGTGCCACTGAGCTATATCCCTGGCAACAAAACCAATTTTCAAGACACACATAATTAAGCACCCACAATGTACCAGGTACTATTTTGGTGAATGTATAGATAACCTCACTTGTCCACAGTCATATTACTGGC
Organism: Dinomys branickii; assembly: GCA_004027595.1. Classification (NCBI taxonomy): domain Eukaryota; kingdom Metazoa; phylum Chordata; class Mammalia; order Rodentia; family Dinomyidae; genus Dinomys; species Dinomys branickii. The sequence continues at coordinate 63,131 of PVLD010008300.1, read as the reverse complement.
AAGAGAAGCTGTGCATTGAACTTAGCTCTAATTCTAAAGCCATATTATATTACTATATTAAAGATTCAGTGTTTAATTTTCCTGGAACAGAAAGACTGCTGTTTAACGCTATGTAGAGGGTTTTGGATAGTAGGAATTAAAACAAAACAAAAATCCTTCCCCAAGTTATATCAATATTCTAGGCATCCTAGCAAATTTAATGGCAGTAGGAAACCAAGTACAATTACTTAAAAACTACTTTTATGAAATTAGAGAAAACCTTCATTGAAAAATTCAGTCGGACAGTAACACACGTGTTTTATAAATATTTATGCAACTGTAACATTAAATTAGTCAAAGTGGAAATCTGACAATTTTAGTCACAGTTAAAAGTACCTTCAGTTTGGTTTTTTTCAAAAAAGGAAACAGAAAGTTAAGGCTTTGTGGGATAGAGCTCAGTGACAGAAGCACCATGAGGCTCTGGGTTTAATCTCCAAAACCAAAGAAGAAAAGTTGAACTAGGTAATCTGTGAGGTATCTTCTAAGACAATTATGTTTATAAAATAATCCTAGTAACATCAGTACTTAGTCAAAATGATTCAAATTTGCATATGCTATATTCACTGAAAATACCATTACTGCATTCCACAATATAGAATAAATCTTTTTGTTTTACTGCATTAATGTTTTTAACTTACGGAAAATAATACATGCTTGCTATAGAATTGTTTATTTAACATTAAAATTCTCATGTTCAGATAATTTGCCCACAGATTAATAAGCAGTTTCAGGGACAATGTAATAGTTACGATAGTCAAAGACAACACTCACCTCCTGTTTCTGTATTATAGTAATAGCTATAACCATCTTCACTTAAACCTTCTACCCAAATGGCCTTTGCTGTCTAACAGGAGGAAAAAGAACCAGAATAAACAGATGATAATGATTATACATTGAGTAACTAAGCCACCCATGCCTTTTCACCTGACATGTGAAAGTTGGGGATGGTGATACCAACCTTGGCTAGGAAACCTGGTTTGTGATAATCTAATCATGTGCCAATATTCAAGTAGAAAACGTTTCACTTTTGAAAGCCAGAAATCGCTTCCAGATGGATAGGAACATCTGGATGGCAACTGACGACAAACCAAGTAGTACTTAACATGCATAGGATTTATTTATTTTATTTCCACCCAGTCTTCTAACAAAAGGAATAGAGGAAGAAAGGATGGAGTGGGGGGCCCACTCACTTGGAAGCAAATCTGCTTACACAAAGCCCAGAAACCAATCATGTTAAAGAATAAAGCTGAAACACTACCAATGTACTTTACTTACCTTTTTTAAATTTCCTTGAAATCCTTCAGGTTTCTCCCACTGAGACGCTAAAAGCAAAATATATGGCATTTACAAAAATCTTCTTGATTTAAAAAAACCCTCCAAAATATTTAATTTGGCAAAAAATTATAGAAATACCAGTGTAACAAATAATTAAAAAACAAATAAACAAACATCCCAGCAGCACAGTGCAGAAGAATACAGGTGAATGTTATAGAACCAAGAAATAACAGAACGAAGGACAAGAAGTTACTGGAACTTCTATTAGAGTGAGCAGGACTTCTGTCAATGAGTTCGCTGGAATTTAGGCCTGATAAATTTTCAAGGAAGAGAATGGCTTTTCTGTTATCTTGGGGCAAGGGAGAGTAAGAAATAGAGTAAGAACGACTTACAAGAGGAGCAAGATAAGGTCTGGGGAAATTAGAAACACGTACTGCTAAAGGCAAGAGTATGTAAGCAGGAGGGTCAAGGAAATACTAGAAGAGAAAAAAATGTTTTCTAAGTGTATTTGAGAAAGATTTCTCATTCCTAGTACACATTTAGGGTTATCTTCACCGCTGAACTACAATATACACTTCCCTTAAGGCTCAGTTCAAATTCTGAGAAATTACTGCTACTTCTATGTAGTCCAAAACTGACTGATTTTAAAGACCATTACAATAAATATTATCATCTCAAGGTTTTCCCATTATTTTCTCATCTAATTTCCTATCTTCTTTTTGTGATGATCTTGCTGTATGTGGTGCAGGCTGGCCTCAAATTCACAATCTTTCTGCCTTACCTCCAGAGGGGTAGGGGTTAGTTTGTGTCACCATACCCAGCTTCATATCCTAGCTTCTTTACCAGCCTTTTTTGTTCCTTCTCCTCTTGTCCTTGTTTTTAATGTGTACAACTCACCCTCTTTCCTTCTTGCTCTAGTCTCTGTGATCAGATGTACTTACTGAGGGTAACAGTATTATCTGTATCCACTCTGAGCAACCCTAACTGCAGACTCTCAGCTACGGATAACTGCCACATGTTCTACAGGTACCTCAAAATGAACCGATTTCACTACTGTCTCCCCTAAACTTATTTGTTTCCTGTATTTCATATCCCAGCAAATCATACCACCATTCTCCCAGTCTTCTCCCATAATATGGCCTCAACCTATTTTTCCAGTCTCATACTCCTGTACTGACATCTTCAAAGAACCTTGCATTTTACTCCCACTTGTTAATTTTCTAGACTTTACACTTTCAAATCTATTTTATTTTCTAGCTCATATTGTTCTGTCTGATCTGAAATCTTAATCAAAATATGGAGTGTCTGTATTGTGTTAGGCACTGTGTTAGATGTTAGGAATAAAAATGATAAGGTATTGATCTTGTTTTGTTTTTTGAACCAGGGAACAGCACCCTCCCCCTCCAACATTTAAAAGTTTTTTATATTCAGAGACAGGCAGGCCCTCACTGGGCCATAAGTTGCTCAGGCTGGATTTGAGGTTGTGATCTTGCCTCAGACTCCAGAGAGGCTGGGATTACAGATATGCACCACTATGGCTGATAAGACATCATTCTGAGAGATCAGCTCAAAAGTAATCTGTGATAATCTCTACATAACCACAATTTCTCGTTTTTGACTACCATATAATCTTTAAAGTACTATTCTACATAGCACTTAAAAATTCTTCCTCGTAACAAGCTTACTTATTTGTGCCCCTAAATTTCCTGTTTCTGGAGAGTAAAATAAATTAATTTATTTTCCTTAAACTTCATAGTATGTGGGATAAAAATTCCAAATATATTTAATTTTTAGGGAAAAGAAATTATTTTTGATATTCCTACTGAAAAACATCATTGTGTAGATAACTGAAATTAGTATTTGACAATATAAAGGAGAAATCTACTGTCAATCAGGATAATTACATATAATAGAAATCAGTTTCTGGTTCACAACTTTCATATGGATAGAAAATGGACTCTTACAATTTATGGAGTGGATCTGAAAAGCCTTATTTCAATGAAAATGCTTTATTTCCATTTGTTCATGCTTTCAGAAGGTATTAATGAAAAAATACAAAGTTATAGTTTATCTGTAAGGAATTCACTCTGAAGACTTACTAGACATTAAGCCACAGTGAAAAGGGTACTTTCCTAAAGGGCACATACTTTTCTTCCAAACTTTTGCCACAAATGACAAGCTACTCTTTTATTGTTTAAAATGTCCAATATTACATAAAAATCCTAAACAAAAACCATTCTGTTCCATTAACAGAATTAATCTCTACTAGGTCTGGGCTTAAGTGACTTACCTCCTGTGATAAGATCATAATAGTAATGGTAACCTTCAGAGGTTATACCTTCTACCCATCGACCCTTTGAAGGATCTATTTTCTTCTTCTTCTTCTTCTTCTTCTTCTCTTTCTGTTGATTTGATGCAGAGGGAGGTGGGGTAGTACTGGGTACTGGTGACAAACTTGGCACTGAGATGTCTAGAAAAAGATGAGAGAAGGGTAAGATGCTGAAATAACTTTTTTCTGTCATAATACTTAAAAAAATGTTACTTTAATCAAAAGCCTAACACATTCTTTTGGGGACTTTATACATTATTATAAAACTTATTCTAAAGCTATAGGAAAAATTAGGATGTGGTGGTATATGGCTTTAACTCAAGCACTCTGGGAGGCTGAGGCAGAAGAACTACAGGTTCAAACTCAATTTGTACAACCTAGTAATTTAATTTTTTAAATTAAAAATTTAAAAAAGAGCAAGGATATAGCTCAGCATGAAGACCCTTTATTCAATCCTTAGTACATGGGCTGGCGGAGGGAGGCCCCACAAAGTTAAATGAATGCTAAATTTGGGTACATAAAAATTAAGATCTTCCTGTATGGCAAAAACAAAAATTTTAATGTCTTTTCTTTGTACTATATTTTATATATATGTATGTATGAAAAAACATTTACAGTGAATATGAGAGTTAATATTTCTTCTGTTCTTTTTGGTACTGGGAATTGAACTCAGGACCTTGTGCTTGCCAGGCAGGTGCTGTGCCAATGAGCTATATCCCCAGCCTGAAAGCTAACATTTCTAACAAAGAGTCCCTACAAATCAAACATTCTAACAGAAAAATGGACAAAAGTATAGTGATATTTTGGTTCACGAACTTAATTCTTTCCACAATTCTGGTCACAAACCAAACTGGACAAGAACCAAATCAAACTCAGTGGTTAGGTTCAATGTTGACCTTATGTGAAAATTTGATTCTGTTCTCATCCAACTTGGTTTGTGATCAGAATTGTGGAAAGATTTAAGTTCATGAACTAAGGTACCATGGTACAAAGGAAACGCAGAGAATAAACGTTTACCTTTACTGCAAAAGAAATGCAAATAAACATTTTTTGTAGATCAAAGAGTTCTGAGAAGAATGATCAAACCTAATGTTAGTCTGATATATCTGGATTTGGATGTCCTGTATTTCCAACATTAGCTAATAATTGTTTTTCCTAGTGAAAGTGTAAATCAGCCCAATTTAGTATTACCAATAAGATATAGATGATTATATTACTATACTTTTGTACTACTACAATCACACTTTTAGAAACTGAATCCATACAGAAAATAAATGCAAAAAGATGACTGTATAATAAGATACACTGCAGGATTCCTTGTCACAGTGAAAAATTCTAAGCAATCTAACTATTCACCAGGAAGAAATCAGTTAAATAAATTATGGTATATTGCATAGCTATCTTTATGTAACTTACTATATATGGTCACTATAATAAGCAATTTGTACCATAGTGCTATTTAATTTTAGTAAAAGTCCAAGGTCATATAACTAGTGAGAGGCAATTTTGTTTGACTCCAAAGACTAAGCTTCTCCTCCACAGCTCCTAAACAATGCTACACTCTTAATTTAAAAGATGTATTTAACTATCACTGAGGAGACCTCCAAACAGACCACAGCACAAAATCCTAAAGATATCTGCAGAAATCTTAACATCAGCTAGTAAATTTTTAAAAGCTCTTTTCTTTGTATTGCACTGTTGTACTTTTAATCCATATAATAGACAAAAGGTAAATTTTCAACTACTTCTAATTTCCCAGAACACCAACATTTTTTTCTCTCAAAATGCTTAGTTTTCACATAACCACACATCTCTCTCACCTTCAATACTAATGTCCAAAGTAATATTTTAATAGACAATATGAAAAGCCAGGCATATATCTGTAATCATGGTTACACAGCAGGCTGAGGCAAGAGGATCATTAAGACTGAGACCAGCCTGGACAAGTTAGTAAGACCCTATCTAAAAATCTGAAAACAAAACCAAAAGAAAAGGATGGAGATGTAGCTCAGGGCAAAGGCTCTGGGTTCAATCCCCACCCAACCACCAACACCAAAAAAAGTCCAAACACAGTTGTTCTTATTTAATGAACACAATGTCAATTAACCAGTATTCTGCTTACAATCTCAATTGAAAACTGCTTTTATTAAAGAATAAGAATAGTATTCCAGCTGGGCTTGCTGGTGTACACCTGTAATCCCAGCACTCTGGGAGATGGAGGAAAGAGGATCACAAGTTTGAGCCTAGCCTGGGCAATTTAGCAACTTAGTGAGACCCTGTCTCAAAAAAAAAAAAAAAAAAAAAAATAGGTTGGAGATATAGCTCAGTGCAAAGGCATTGGGTTCAATGCCCAGTACTAGGAGAAAATATAATAATACCATTCTATATTGATTATTCCAACAACTATGCAAGATCAACTGAGATCTGCTATACGCTTGGGTTGAAAACAATGCATTTTTCATGGAAAAAATGCCCAGAAGTTGCCCAGATTACAATTCCAGTTCAGTGACAAAGATACAGTCAAAACATCTTTTACCTGGAACTTTGTTATCTCAAAATAATCTGCCTTATAGCAGGAGAGTCAGTTATTTACAAGAGGCCACTTTACTATATATTCAAGCATAAAAATAGATAATTCCTATTTTTTACTACATAGATAAGATGCCCAGTAATTATAACACTAGGTTTATTTTTTTCTTTGCAAGGTTTTTTTTCACTCTTTATATTGGTTATATAAATAGATTTCATTTTGGCAGTCATACATGACCACAACATACTTTGATCTTTTCCACCTCCTGCAAGGTTTATTTTTTAATCAACAGTTATCTTGTAGCTGAATGAGAATACCTAGAACATTCAAGGCACCTCTGAAATTAACCACTCAGCTATGACAGAGCTAGGACCACAGAGTCACAAAGGTAGTGTGGTCAATGTGAATGAGGGGGTTAACAGAGAGAGCATTAAAAGCAAAATAAAAGTGCATAAGCGCGTCCTATAGTCTATGGCATAAAAACCAGCCGAGTACACCCTGAGTAAATAACCTCCTTATGCAAACAATAAAAGCTCATGTTGCTTTTAAAACACCCTGGCTGCTTTTTTACCTGACTCTAAGCCAAGCCTTTTCAAATCCTCTTGGTATGCTTTTAGGGCAGCTGCCTCCATTGCAGCAAACTCCTTTGATGCCTTTTCTTCTTCTTTTGCCTTATCCAGGCTCTTCTGTTTAATCTATGTAGGAAGTGTAGAAAGGTAAAAGTGAGATAAAGTACTGACATTTATACAGAAAAATTAGCAAAGAACCAATCTATATTACCTCACTGATCCTCTTTGCCACATTTTCTTTATGATTCTTTCCCCTTTCATGAAATTCAACACTCTTAAATATGAGAAAAAAGAGGAAAATACAAAGGAATGTTACATAAGTATAATAAAATCCACAATAAATACAATATATGACTAGAGTGTAAGAAAATTGAACTTAAAATGATCTACAGAAAAGGTGAAATAGATTACTTTTAACGCAAACTGGTCCCTTTTATCAAATGATGCTAGGGAACTTGAACCTCATTTATAATGCCTTCTGACTAGATTTTGCTTTGGTTCTTAAAATAAATCAGATGCCAGTATTAATGGGTGAAAAACACAAGATACTCTTAATAAGTATTCTAGTGAATATAATTTTAATAAGGACTTCAAAGATGAAGTAAAAAAGGTAGAAAATTTTTGAACGAAACACTTTTCAACACCAAATGTCAAAGCCAGTAAATCTCCAAAATTTTATCATTCTATGTGCTGATTTTTTTTTTTTTTGTCTTTTTGAGATGCAGTTCAGGCTGGCCTTGAGCTCACTTTGTAGCCCAGGCTGGTCTCAAACTAGCAACGATCCTCCGGCTTCAGCTTCCCGAGTGCTAGGATTACAGGCACAGGCCACCACTTGTGCTAAATTAAAGACATAGAATACAATGATCTTTAAAGTCTTACTCCTCAATATTTTAACACAGACACTGGAAATTCATAAACAGTGTAAAGAAGCACTTTTATATATGGTAATGATGCTACAAAATGCACAACTCTTATGATGGACCCTTTCAACAAATATAGTACCCTTCAATCCAACAATCCTATTTCTGGGAACTTATTCCAGATATGCCTGTACATGTACAAAATGTTACATATATGGTTATTTACTGCAGCACTTGTGCGAACAATCCAAGTGTCCATGCAGGGAACTGGTTAAATAAAACTGTGGAACATTCACAGAGTCTGTTATAACAGAAAACAAAAAAGTTTCTTATGTATTGACATGGAAAAACATATAGTATGATTTTTAAAAAGTATGGTGTAGGAAAGTATGTATACATACTATGTTACCTTTTGTGCAGGATGGAATAAGAATATATGCATACGGTTACAATAAAAAAATAAATTAAAAAAGTGAAAAATGGTAACCCACGTGGAGTGTGGTACCTGGGATGGATACGGACAGGGATGGGTGAGTGAGCATTACTATCTATTTAAATAACCAGAAATCCTCCCTAAATTACAAGTGAATGGTTGAAAGTTAAATCCTGTTGAAAGATACAATAAATGAGGTTCACTTCCCTAGCATCTTTTGATAAAAGGGACCAGTCTGTATTAAAATTAATGTTTTATCTTTTCTGCAAATCTTTGTAATTTCCAAAAAGATGTTCAATTATCTCTAAAGCAGTACAGTATACAACAGTCCTACAAACACCATCATTATACTGTTTTGTAGCTGTTTCACGAACACACGGATGAGATTATCCACTAGTTGGCCATTTCTAGAAAGGCCACAGAAATAATTTGGCTTCATAATCAAATACAGCTTTGATGAAAAGGAAGAAGGCTCATGCTTTCTTAGAGGAAATGATATGACAATAGAAATCTTTTGATGTTTTGAAGAATAACGAGCAGTGTATATGAAGGTGTTTCATAAACTCTGAACGTAGATTAAGAAGCAGTAGACCACATAAGCACAGCATTATGAAAATCTCCGACAGTGCAATCAGCATACAGGCCTATTGTCTGCTATCCAGCACTTGCAGTAATCACAGAACTTCTTTGGTTGTGACTTCCAGTAGTCGGCCCTGAAAAAGGCAGAAGAAGTCTAAGCTTTTTCAAAATTAGGGTAAAATTGTGCATACTTTAGTTTCACACACTATATGCCTCAGCTACTAAAGCTTGTTAGCAAAGCTCCCTGTTTTATTATTTATGTAGAACACGCAAGTCGACTGAAATTGTTGCCAGCAGAGTAGAAAAGGGTCAGCATGGGATTTATTACAAGTTGCTGTAAATAAAACAATTCAGATTTGTGTTGCTATCAGTATGAAGAAACGAGGAACTCTCAGGGAAAAACATCCTTTGCGGTTCTTTCTAACTCTGGGGTGTGGGGTGGATGCTCTAACGGAGGCCTGCGAAAAAACTCAAATTGGTCTTAAGTTTACTTTCATCAAAAGTACAAATAACAACACTATTCTGGGGAAAAACTGCTCCCTCCAAGACTCCCAGTTAATGTAAATTGTTCTTGAGCCAAAGGACAAGAGTTGTAAAGGCCAAAGGACCTCACCGACCGCATGAAAGTCCTCACGTTATCCGGAGACGGCCTTCTGGAGTGGACAGGGGCGGCAAAGCTTTACAACACCCTAAGGTTTAAGCTTGTTCAGAACCAACGAGGGCGCCCGCCACCCCAGACCACAAGGACGAATAAGGCGCTACATCCCCCCCCTCACCCCAGCCGTCCCGTCCGCCACCTCCCCGCCCAGCCCCAGCGCGGCCCGCAGCCGGGGCGCTCCGCGCGGGCGCGTTTCCTCCGCGGGCACAGCCGGCCTGGAGGCTCAGGCGCCCGCCCGCAGAGAGTTAAGACCGAGTCCGTCCCGCCTTCGGCTGGGGGACGGGGGCGGGGGTGGATACCCCGGGGAGAAAGGGCGGCCTTCGGAAACAACACTTCGTTGTTTAGGGCCTGAGCCCCAACTCACATGACTGCGCCAAGCCGCTCCGCGCGTCGTCAAGGGCACTACTCACTCTTGCGCTCTCCAAACCCGGCCCGCCGAGGGTTCCACCCAAACACTCCCAGCGACCGCAGCCACCTCCTTCTAGCCCCGGGACCGGCGTTCCGCGGGTCGCCACTACGGGTGCCCGGAGGACTCAACTCGCACTGGAAATCTTCTTCTCTTCCCCTCCCCCTACAGGGGCGGTGCTCGAGACTTCTGAGGGGTGGGGTCGGTATTAAAGGGGTTGAGGTCACCATGAAGGGGCGTAGGCGCGACGGGACCTGAGCCGTAGGTTAAGAACTTCCACTCCCGCGCCAGTGCGCCTTCCTCTCTGCCCTCCCCTGGGTCCAGGGCCACCCCTCTCCCGGGCTCGCTGGCGGGTGGCCAGGAGCTCGCGCGCCGCCTCCGCCGCGACACAAACAGCTGTTCGCGGTAGACGTCGCCGCCTCCACCGGGCCAGCCGGTCCGCACGCACTTTGACCGACGGGGCACCGGGCCTGCGGCTGGGCCGTGGTCGGAGCTACAGAGGTGAAACAGCCGGTCCCGAGGCCCCAAGCCGCGGAACCAAGCCAGGAACTTTGCTGCGGCGCGGCGCGGCGCGGCCCCGCCTCTCCCTCACGACGGCCGCGCGCCGGCCTGGCTCGTTCCCGCGTGGACTGCGGCGGCGGGACAGCGGGCGGTGTAACCGGGTGGCCACGGCGCCACTCCTGTCAGGTGAGTTACGGCGGCACCCTCCGCAGCGTTTCCCATATGGTCTAGCGGTTAGGATTCCTGGTTTTCACCCAGGCGGCCCGGGTTCGACTCCCGGTATGGGAACAGCGTCCTGTTTTTAAAACTGAACTTGGGCAGGGGAGTTACGTAATTTTTAGTTTCTGTGACTTTCCCGCAACCCTTGAAGAGTGAGTTTGTGAAAAACTGGTTTACTGTGGATTTTGTGTCTCCCGGCGGGGCCGCAGCCGCGGGAGCTCGGAGCGCCCGGCCGTGCAGGAGGGAGTTTCACTTTCTCCTGGCTGCTCCCCTCCCCGCTGGCCCCGGCGCGTAGTTTTCCAGAGGCTCAAGGGGTGATGATTAACTCTGGCCGGGCTGATCTCCTCCCCGTGCCCTTCGCAGGCCCACACCCAGCTGGACCGCCCTCTCTGACTCCCCGGGAGGTGCGGGCGGGTGTGCCCTCCCGGGGCGTCTCGTGGCCCTTGTTGTTGAGATCGGTCCGCGGGGGGTGTGTGAGACCCCTTCTGGAGTACCCCGGGGGTCGCGCTGTCGATCATACCCTGCGGCTGCGTCTGTCCGGGCCAGCCCACTTGACACTCGCCCTCAGAAGGCACCCTCCCACCCCTGTAAAGCAAGCATAGTGAGCTACATAGCAGAAAAATACCACTGTGGTGAGATGCCTTTAAAGAAGGAAGCACAGTGAGCTACATAGCAGAAAAATACCACTGTGGTGAGATGCCTTTGAAGAAGGAAATTGACTTTGCAGAAGGACTAATGATTAGTGGAGGTGGAGCTTGGAAGAGAGAAATTGGCCAGAGACGGGGAGGGGATGTTATAACAAAGTTTCACTGTATTTTTAAGTATAGAAGCCCTGTGTTTATTACAAAGAAGGGGCAGCTGTGTCAGCAACATGTGAGTCGTAAATGAAACAAAAGCGTTATCTTAAATGCAAGTTGAGAGTAGAAAACAGGGTCAGCTATAATGTTTAGTCTGTCAGGCCTCTGGAAACAAAGACGGAAAAAATGACTTTTAAGGGTAGGTTCTAGTCAGAGTCCTTACTAAAAGCAGAAGTTTTGGTTGTGTGTTCTTATTTTATAGCTTTAAATATAAAATTTGAAAATATTTGTATATGTAATCTGTACGATTAAGAATTAGCTTTACTTTCTTTAACAAAACACGAACTGCCACAAATCAATTTAAAGCCAGGCGTGGTGGTGCACGCCTGTAATCCCAGCCCTCGGAAGGCTGAGGCAGGATCATCATTGCAAGTTCGAGACGAGCCTGGGCTACAAAGTGAGCTCAATGTCTGCCTAGACTGCATAGTGAGACCCCTCCCCGAAAGACCAAAAAAAAAAGCGCAATTTAAATCATCTTCATGAATTCAAATATTTTGAACGTTTACCACATGCCGCGTACCACTAGATGCTTTTGAAGTTACTGATATTCGGTTCTGTTTTGTTGGTAACTGCTAGGTAGAATACTGAATGTAATCAGTGACTCTTGTGGTTACTCTGTGACCTCGTCGTGGAGCTCTTTCTGTCTCCTCTGTACTTTAGAGCCATAAATTCTTGGTAATATGTATTAATCACAAACTTTAGATGGTGGTGCAGGAATTATTGAGCAGTTCTTGAATAGGTAATGAAAGTAAAAGCGTTTCATTTAAGTACGGAGTGGTGTAGTGTTGTTAAGACTTTACTAAAGAATTAGGTTTGAATTTGGAAAGAAATCTACCTCTACCTTGTCTCCAGAGAGGGCTGAATTTTTGTAATAACTTCGTGTTGTAGCAAATGGTGCTATAAGGGATGTTAGGATGTTACTTTAAAAGGCGCATTCAATGCTTGTAACTAGTCATAGGGCCGTATATATCTGGAGTGAGGTGAAGAGAATGTTAGGTAACAACATTCTCCTACAAGATAGGGGTGGGTTATTGTAGCTGTGTACCAGATGGGACATAGAATGTTTGAGATACAGAACTGCTCCTGGAGCACAGCGAAGGAATGAGTCCTGCTGTGGAAAGTGCACTGGAGAGAATAGCAGTGGAGGGAAGGGCATTTGCCTTGGGCCTTGAACTGGTTGGGTTTCTCCTGGTGGGGAATGTGAATCCTGGCTGAGGTGAAGGGAGGAGGAGTACCAGGAGGCTTGCACAGAGTGCCTGGAGGCTGAGGTATGGCAAGTCAAGCTGGAAACTAGAAAGGAATTTTAACCTGGTCACTTTTGACTAGGTAACAATTCGTTTACCGAGGAGCGAACTTTTTATGTCACTGGACTTTTTAAAAACCACTCTTTGAAAAGCCTGAACATAGATACATATAGCTGTAATATGTGAAGAATCTTTTTTTAAGAAGATTCAAACGATACAGAAACAAGGAGATTGTTCTCGCTCTGTAAGACTCTGTGTAAATTTGGAGCCCTCATACACGCTAGTAGAAATGTAGACTAGTACAGTCACATTGGAAAAGTTAGGTAATTCTTTAAAAGGCTAAACTCAGCAGTACCATAGGACCCAGCATTTCCATTCCTAGGTATAGACCCAGGACAAATGAAACATATGCCTGCACCAAGTTTTGTACACAGATGTTTATAGTAGCAAGCAAAAAGTGGAAGCAACCTAAATGTTCATCAGCTAATGAATGAACTGTGTATACATATAAGGGAATATTATTTGCTAATAAAAAGAAATGAGTATTGATGCATATCACCACATGGATGAGTTTGAAGAATTTTATACTATCAGGTATATTCACCCTGTGACCTGCAGACCAGTTCCCCCCCCCCCGCCCCGGTTTTGTTTTTGTTTTTTGGTCATTTTGCAACAGGGTTTCACCATGCAATTCAGGCTGGCCTTGAACTCAAAGCAATCTTCCTGCCTCAGCCTCCTGAGTGCTGGGATGATAGTCATGTGCCATGACTCCTGGCTGTCCTCTTTTTTATAGTGTTGTATAATTTACATATTGTAACTGTGCTGTATACTTTGTATGTGGCCCAAAGTAATTCCTCTTTACTCAGTTCACCTGGGCAAGCCAAAAGGTTGGGAATGCCAGCAAGAATATGACATTAAGTAAAAGAAGCTAGGAATTTTCATTTTTCTGGGTGCAGTGATATATGACTGTAATCCCAGCACGTTTGGAGGCTGAGGCGCAAAGTTCATAAGACCCTGCCTCAAAATAATAACAAAAGGCCTGGGGGATATAGATCTTTGTGAAGGCCTTGGGTTCAATTTCCAGTACTGAAAAAAAATTGAATGGTTACATTTATATGAGATGTGTGGAATAGGGAAATATACAGAGAAATAGGGTTAGTAGTTGCCTTAGATTAAAAAGGGAATGGGAGGATGCCTGCTAATGTAGGTACAATTAGGTTGACTAAAAGTGGTAGTTATGTACCTGCATATAAATATAGTAAAAGACATTGAATTGTGTATACTTCAAATATACTTCATGATATAGTTCAGTAAGACTTAAAGATTGAAGCAATAGAAAGGATTAGAATATTTTATTTGTAGATTTTACAGTTCGCATTTGGTTATTATTACATACTTTAATGATGGAATGACAGTGAAACTCATTTCTAGGTAAGAATAAAACAGGTGCTCAGTAAATAAGAATGGAAGAAGTTAAATACAAATAGCACATGTTACAATGCACAGTATGGTACATGCTCAGAGGGGACCAAACCAAGGGTCATTCTCCAAAATTCACACCATTTGTGCAATCAATGGGGAAGGCCACGCCAGGAACCTGTGTCTGAGGTCACTTAGAAAGCTGGTTCAACCTTTGTTGGTTGTAGGAGGGAGGGAACAAGGCATTCAGAGGAAGCAAACAGAAGCAGAGGTGCATTAACAGTTGCCAGTACATTTTGGCTGAGCTTAGAGAACAAGTAGGATAGGAAGGGCTGCAGAAATAGATTAAGAACAATGTCAGTGCTCTGGCAGATCTGTGGTGTGTCTTTCCTTGTGCCCCCTTCCCAATCCCAACTCCTGCCTCAGCCAGCCGCAACCTAGTGTGTTTTTGGGCCTCCTACCTTGGAGAACACTCACCCCCTTACCTGTGGGGAGCTGGCAGTGCCTGCGGGCTTGGGACCTGGCCCTAATGGGCTGCCCTGTCGAGAGTGTCACCTCAGAGTAGGGCCCTCGACTTGTTTCCTTCCTTATCACCAGACTTGGAGCAGTGTGTGGCACCTAGTAAACATTCAGGAAACATTTGAGTAATTAAATGAATTAAAATCAAATTCTCTTCAAAGCAGCTTATTTTACAGATTTTTTTGACTCTTGACAAAGGTTTTGAAAAGACCTACAATTGTGGACTAAGGAGTTTTACTTAGCTTGGAAAAGGAATTTCTGGTAAAATGACTGCTCTGACGAAATTAATTTGGTAGTCCAGTGCAGGATGAACTTGTGGGTGAAAGGCTTATTTCTGTAGTGTCCGTCCGTACCTTCCCATCCTGCTTCTGTTCCTGCTCTCCTGGGTGTGGCCCTGACCAACCTGTGCTCTCTTGCAGGATAGTAGTCTCCTATCAGCTCTGCTTGCTTTTAGTCTTTCTATAAATAGGGTGATGGCAGTAGATAGAAAGGGAAAGATCACCCAGAGGGTCACTGAAGGAAATAATTTAAGATGCCAGAAATTAAAAACTTCTAAAGCAGAATAGAAAAGTTATGAAGCACAGATATTTTGGGGGGAAGACAGGATATTTTGTTCTTAGTGTTGGTCAGATACTATATTTCATGTATGTCTGTCTTTTTTGAAAAGTGAAATTGTACGTTAAATCTACTGACAAAGTTAAGACTGTGAGACTGCCACCCTGTGGACAATGTAACTTAGAACTAACCGCCTCAAGAGTTACGGAGAAGCTTCATGTATTTGAAATTCCTTAACTGGCCGTGATTCTTTAACATTGGTGTATATGGTTATGCTTATTAAAATAGAAGGCTGGGCCACTTGTTTTCCACACTGCATCTGAGGCTTTTATATAAAGGGAATGTAAAATACAATCAATAGCTTTAAAAAGTTGTACAGAAATTTAAGAACACTTTTAGATGCCATGCTTCTTTGTTCCAGAAATTTCATATGCAAGAGCTTGTTTTTTAAAACACTGTGGCATGTAGGCCTATTGTGAAATGACCTTTTCTTTACTTGTACTGGATTTTTAAAAAATCTTGTTTTATAGTGCATATGATGTCCTTGATATGTTACACTTCATGACTAATACATCAAAACTCAGGGGAGAGTGTAAGTGAATTGTTTCATCTTTTTTTTTTTTTTTTTTTTTTGGTACTGGGAATCAAACTTAGGACCTTGTGCTTGTCAGCCAGGCACTGTGCCACTGAGCTATATCCCTGGCCCTAAAAATATATCCCTGGCCCTGGCCCTAAGAATTTTTAACTAAAACCAGCTCTACAAGAAAACAGCTCGGGAGCAAGCACTGAGTTCAGTTCCCAGTACAAAAAAAAATTCTTCATGCTTTAATGAATGACCTTAAGTGTATTTACATAAATGAGTTTGGATTGTTTGGATTATGTTGTGTTTAATTATACAAAAGAGTAGTGTGCTCACAGATTGAAAAATTAAATGGTAATTATGAAAGACTGACTTTGCTCTCTGCAACTCAAGAAATGGTTCAGTCTTGGAGCTGGCAAAATAACTGTTCTAGCAGATGAGTTGCTTAAAGCTATAATGTAAGTGGTTTACGCCCTTGAATTCTCTGACATGTCAGTAGGGGTGGGGCAGCCATTTAGTGCTTGAAATTTGTGTCACCATAAAGAAGCGGGTTGAAGTAGCATCTGAGGTTGGAAGTTGTGCATTCTGATATCCATTTCATGAGAATGGGTGAAATGAATCTGTACCCTTTAAGTTACCTGAAACCTGGGCTTAAGGATGCTGCATTTTGGTACTGGAGTGATTGTTAAATGTAATGTTAATGATATTTAGTATTCAGATATTTGAGTCAGTGTTTCTAAAAAGTATGTAGTGTGACAAACATAATAAGCTTTAAATGTTTTTATTTGACTTTTTCAAAGTAAATGTATGAGATTGTAGGTGACTTTTTAAAATTATTTTTTGCAGCCTATGTATTTTGTATCTGTAGCCAACATACACTGTTTAAGTTTAGACTGTAATAAAAATGCCAATGTTTAGCTGGGTATGGTGACACTTTCCTCGGGACCCGTCAGGCTTAGTTAGGAAGGAAAGGCCGACTGAGCCAAGTGTTCAAGACCAACAAGGGCAACATAGCAAGACATGGTCTAAAAAAAGCTAATTCTTAATCGTGCAGATTGCATTAATGCTGCCATTTAAAAAAATAGTTTGAGTACAGTAACCTTTAGGAAAGGGGCATGGTGGCATAGGCCTATAAGCCCAGCGCTTTTAGAGGCCAAGGCTACAGTTAGGAGGGCAAGTTTGAGCCCAGCCTGGACAATTTAGTGACTTAGCAAGACCTTGCCTCTCAAAATTTAAAAAAAAGGAGAATATTCAAAGTACTTTATGGTCTGTTTGCTTCTTTTGTAGGTACAGCATTGGAATAAAGAACCAATAAAATAGATATTTTCATATTTTCTAATTTCTTTTAATGGTTTATCTTAGCCTCTTAAAAACTGCAAATGACATTGGACTTTATATTAAGTAGCTTTTTTTTTTTTTTTTTTTAAAGTAGCTTTTAAGTTAGAAGTGATAGCTTCTCGGCACACTGGGAAGCTGAGGGAATAGAACTCAAGCCCAGCCGAGGCAATTCAGTAGTTTAGTTGTTTTCACAGAGTTCTTGCTGTTTCATGCTATGCAGTGGTGACTATTTGAGGGTTATTGGTAGTGTTCCCTTTTACTTTTCACATGTTGTTCATTTTCACCAATGCAAGTAATAAAAGACTTCGTTCTTTGAAAAATAATTCTTGGAATTTTGATAAAGCAATAAGAATTTAATACATTTTGTGTGGAGTTTTTTTTTTTTTGATACTGGCAATCAAACACAGGGTGCTGTAACACTGAGTTATGTCCCTAATCTTTTTTTTTTATTTTAAAGAGAAAAAAATTCAAAACAAGGTAATAGAAGGGTAACAATGGTTAATACATTGCATATTGTTATCTTTAGTTACTCAGAGTATAAGATATTGGCATTTAATTGTCTAAACAATATTAGCACAGACCTTTCTTTTCAATGAACTAAGAGAAATTAGTAGTACAACTATTTTGACTATTACATATATGTATATTTATACATTTTTTTTGCTTTTCCCTTCTTTTGTCCATTCCTCCATCCCAGTTTCTCTTTTGAAATTTCTTTCCATTTTATAATATCTATTGTACATTTTGGATCTTATTTACCCTTTTAATTTATCTCACTAGGGAGACATTTTCTATACATATACACCTGGTTTATTTCACTTATGAGTATGGTCTCAGGTTGTGTTATGATTTGTGTCTAGATGTCCCCCCAAAGCCTGATGCAGTCACGGGGTAGGCTTTTAGAGTTTGTGATTGATTCATGGTCCAATGCTGGGATTATGGGTGTGAGTGCTACACCTGCCCTGGGGTACGTAGCCTGCATACAATATAAAGTAGGGAAAGAGACTTGCTTTCTTGCTCCTTCCTTTCTGCTCTTGTTGCTTTTGCAGTTCTCATGCCGCCTTGAACTGTTAACCCTCTGCCATGTGCCAGTCTGCTTTGGAGCCAGCTGATTATGGATTGGAAACTCTACAAACTGTGAGCTAAAAAACCTTTCCTCCTTTAAAGTTGGGTATCAGAAATGCCTTCTTGGTAAGCACAAGGTCCTGAGTTCAATTCCCAGTACCAAAATAAATAAATAAAGTTGGGTGTCAGGTATTTTGTCTCAGTAGTGACAGAAAAGTAAGGCAAGTTACATCCATTTACCTATAGAATTCTCAGGTTTAACTTTCTTTATGGCTGAGTAGTATTGAATGGTATAAAAAGACCTTATCTTCTTTTTATCCATTCCTCAGTCAATGGGCATTTCGATGTTTCCAAGATCTAGCTATTACAAATTGTGCTGCTATAAACATGGGTGCGCATATATCACTGTGGTATGATGTCTCCTGGAAAAACACCCACAAGGGGAATAGCTGGGTCAAATGGGACCTAAAATCCTTGTTTGTTTGTTTTGTCTTTTTGCGACAGGGTCTCACTATGCAGTTCAGGCTAGCTTTGAGCTTACTTTGTAACCCACGCTGGTCTCGAACTTGCAGCGATCCTCCTGCCTCAGCCTCCTGAGTGCTGGGATTACAGGCATGCACCACCATGCCCAGCAGTCCTTGCTTTTTTGAGGAATGCCACACTGATTTCCATAGTGATTGTACCAGTCTACACTTCCACCAACAGTGGTGAAGGGTTCCCTTTTCCCTCCAGCCCCTCCAGCATTTGTTATGGGTTGATTTCTTGATAATAGTCATTCTTTTCAGGGTGAGATGGGATCTCATTGTTTTAATTTGCATATCTCAAATGACCAGTGATGTTGAATAGTTTTTCATATATTTATTTGCTGTTTGTATTTCTTCATCTGAGAAGTGTGTATTCATCTCAGATGCCTGTTTTTGGATTATGTCTTTAAATTTGGGAGGTCTAATTTTTTGGAGTTCTTTGTATGTTCTTGATAGTAATCCTTTGTCTGAAGAACAGCTGGCAAACATTTTTCCCACACTGTGGGTTCTCTCTTCACTCTGTAGTGGTTTTTCTTGATATGCAAAAACTTTTTAATAAGATGTGATTCCAGTTGTTGATTCTTTGTGATAGTTCCTGTGCAATTGGGGTTTTATTCATAAAGTCTTTGCTTACACCGGTGCCTTTAAGAGTTTTACCTGTTCTATTTTCCAATAAATTTAATGTTTCTGTTTTAATATTTAGATTGATCCACTTTGAATTTATTTTAGTGAATGGTGAAAAATATAGATCCGGCTTTAATCTTTGCCCCCTGCAGAGCCAGCTTTTACAGTACCATTTATTAAAGAGGCTGTCTTTCTTCCAGTGATTGTGTTTGACATCTTAGTCAAAGATAAGGTGGCTGAGTATGTCTGGAGTTTCTGCATCTTCTAATGTTTTCCATTGATCTTCAGTTCTGTTTCTTTGCCAGTACCATGCCGTTTTTATCACAGTAGCTTTACAGTGTAATTTCAAGTCAGGGATTGTGATGCACTTTCCTTGCCTTTGTTACCCAGAATTGCCTTTGCTCTTCTAGGTCTCTCCTGGTTCCAAATGAAATTTAGGATTCTTTTCTCTTAATTCAGTGAGATATGCTGTTGGAGTTTTGATTGGAATTGCACTAAATCTATAGAACAGTTTTGAAAGTATGGTCATTTTCGCTATATTGATTCTTCCTACTAAAGAGCATGGGATGTCTTTATTTTCTGATAATCTGCTTCAATCTCCTTTTTCAGAGTACTGTAGTTTTCAATGTACAGATCTTTTACATCTTTTGTTAGATTGATTCCTAGGTATTTCATTTTTTGGATGCTATTGTGAAGGGTGTTGTTCATCTACTTTCTCTCTCAGTGAGTTATTCATGTACAGGAATGCTACTGATTTTTGAGTGTTGACTTTGTATCTAGCTATGTTACTGAATTTGTGTATTAAATCTAGCAATTTTTTAGTGGAGTGTTTGGGGTCTTCTATGTAGATTATCATGTCATCTAACCTAACCACTTTTTTTTGAGACAGCCCTTTCTAAGTTCAGGTTGGCCTTGAACTTTAAATCTTCCTTTGCCCTGTGAATAGCTAGAATACAGGTGTTTGCAGCTCTACCCAGTAGAATTTTAATATTTTTAAGTGCATACTATTCACTGTTAAATAAATACCTTTGTTTTAAAACTTTTTGGTACTTTTAGATTTTTGGGTAAATACTTGGCCTAGTGATTTTTAGATTTTTAGAGATCTTTGAGATTGTCATAAATCTTTATTTGTAGTTTAATCTTTTAATTTTAAATCTCTTCTTTGTATTCAAAATCTATAGAGACCAGGATACATTTTTTTATTTATGATGATACATTCAGTACTTCTCTGTATGAAGCTTTTTTATCTCTCCCAAATTTAATCATTTAATTCAACTTTCCAAGGTCACGATGGGATTTGTTTTACCCCAGTGTTCATAACATTTGTATTTATCACCAACACTCTCTCACGCTATGAGACACAGATGACTCTTAACTAGGAAGTCTGAGACCTGTCACTGAATCACCCTCTGGAGTAGGTCAGGAGGCTCCAACCCAGTGGTGGAAAAGGATGGGTATGTGAGGGAAAGGTACAGCCTCAGAAGTCAACATGGGAAAGTGTTTAGTGTTCAGGTTCATAGATAGAAAAAGAGTAGTTTGGGAAATGAAAGCCTACTTGGGAGCACTGTAAACGGAGATGAGGATGGCATGTCTCAAGTCATATAAGACATTGTAGGCTGTGGTAAAAAAATTTTTTTTTGTTGTTTTTTTGAGACAGGGTCCTGCTATGCAGTTCAGGCTGGCCTTGAGCTCACTTTGTAGCCTACGCTGGTCTCACTCACAATGATCCTCCTGCCTCAGCCTCCTGAGTGCCGGGATTATAGGTGTGCGCCACTATGCGTGGCTTAAAATTTTTTATATTTTATTCTAAGCAGAGTAGGCTGATATTGATTTCTTTCTTTTTTTCCCCTCTCTCTGTATGAACGGATCTTGCTATGTAGTTTGGGTTAGGCTTGAACTCACTATGTAGCCCAGGCTGGCCTTGAAATCAGGGCAATCCTGCCTCAGCCTCCAGAGTGCTGGGATTCCAGGCAGGAGCCACAACACCTGGTCTGATGGGTTTTAAATAGGGAGTAAGGAGAAAAATTGTATACTTAAATGTTAGAGAAAAAATGGTTAATTATATCCAGATGATATACAGTGTCAATCACCAGTATAGCCTGTTAATGTGGAAAATGTACGTAAAGAGTTCATTTAAGATTGTTGAGGATGGTGGAGCATAAATAGTTTTTAACCTTTATATTTTGATTTGGTAGTTTGAAGCCCCAGACATGGCAAATTTGCTTAGGGAGAGCCTGCAGTGGGAGGATGGCTTGGAGCTGTTAGGATCTCCAGTGTTGAGTAGTAAGAAAGTATGGCAGGGAGAGCTGAGGAAGAGTATTTCAGAACTGCAGGAAGAGCAGGAGAGCCTAGCCTGGCTTCAGAGAAGACAAGGAAGTATTTCTGAAAGTGTTAATTGGATTTAGTCCTGTGAGAGTGTTGACTTTAAGTAGAAAAAATTTAGAGTCATAACAGGGGCAGGGGCTGGGTGTGGTGACTGTAATCCTAGCCCTTAGGAAGCTGAGGCAGGAGGATCATTGCAAGTTCAAGACCAGGACTACAAAGTGAGTGGGACCCTGTCTCAAAAAGATAAAACCAACCAAACAAAAAGGGGCAAGGTTAGAGTGGGTTGAAGAATGAGTGGGAGCAGAAGAGAGAAATGTTTGCGGAGTTTGGCTGTGAAGTGGAGGGAGTGGGGAGGAGGTAATTGTGCTTTTTAAATGAGATTGAATTAGACACAGTTCACATGGGCCTATGCAATATTTGAAGAGTGCACCTTAGATGATCCCTTTGACAGGATGTACTAACTAAAAGTGTGGCTGTCCCACTTAGCTGTCGTCGGTCTATCACTGGAGGGTCCAAGACCGTTTTCTTGGAGCTGAGTCTACTGTTGGCACTCCATGCTGTGTCTTCTATTTTACTTGCCTATAATACATTGTCAAGGATTTTTAGTTTTGATTTTTTTGAAAGTAGAGCAAGGATTCTAATTTTTTGTAAAACTTCTGCTGAGTTTTGGCAAATGCATTTAAAGTAGTTGTCTGGGCTTCTTGTCATTGTTTCCTCCCCTACTTGTCCTTTGCCTTAGCTTCAATCGCAGTGCTTTTTAAAATTTAGGGAGTATATGTCGTTCATTTCCTTTACTGTTTTTCTGCTTAAAGTGCCATAGCTAGAAAGGCATACTTTGTGTGTGTGTGTGTGTGTGTGTGTGTGTGTATGGTTTTCTGAGACAGGTTCTCACTATGTAGTTGAAGCTGTCCCTGAACTCACTGTGTAGCCCAGGCTGGCCTCGAATTTGTGGCAGTCCTCCTGTCTCAGCCTCCCAAGTACTGGGATTACCCTGGGATCCACAGGTATGGGCCAACACACCTGCTCCTTATCAATTATTATATAAATGTCTATCTATGTTCTTTTGGGGGTTAAAAAAATTGAAAGCTCTAATTGGAATAATGTAATACAAAAGATTTTAGAAAAATGGTTAGGAGAAAGGTCTTTCATCTGTGATTTTTTTGCAGACAAACTGGAATATGTTTTTATTGATGCTTTTTATTGTAACCTAAGTTTGTATGTAGTTTTACCTCTTTTAAAAAATATCCTGTTCTATTTATTCTTAATGTTTACTTAGTTGAAATAATTTGGTAAAGCATATCCCTCCTCACCATCCTTTTTCCTGTTTTTAAAGGTTTTATAATTTCTTAGTTTTTTTTAAGATTTTTTTTAATGAACTCTTGCAGAATTTTAAAGGGTAGGCAGAAAATGTGGAGAAAAAAGCAAAAGCAGAGGTTGATAAATTTGAGTTTACTAACTTCTAATTGTATCAGTTTTTAATCTATGTACCAGATTACATTTGTATATTTTATTATCCTTAAATAAACATGGGAAATGTTTGTTGAGGTTGTCCAAATTACATTCTAAAGTTCAAGATATTTTTAAGGCTTTAAAAATTTGAGATGTTATAAAAAGGGCATAAGGTTCTGGAGTGAGTAAGGATTTAAGTCTTGGCTTTATATTTATTAATCATGTGCCCTTGGACAAGTCATAATTTTTGATGTATCTTATAATTCTGTTGCTGGACTTGGTGATTACTATGATTTGGGTTCACTCGGCTGCTACTCCACACAGAAGTTCGGTTGGTTCATTCACATGGAGAGGGCCGCACCTTGTGGCTCTCATACTCCAGTGCAGAATAAAGGGTTACAAAAAGCAGTGGCACACGTTTGTAATCCCAGCACTTGGGGGGCTGAGGCAGGATGATTGTCTTGAGTTCAAGACCAGCCTGGACTACAACATGAGCTCCAGGCTGACCTGAACTGCATAGTGAGACCTTGTCTCCAAAAAATAAATAAATAAAGATAATCATCAGTTATAAAAAAGTAGGGGTTAGGAGCTGGGGATATAGCTCAGTGGAATAAGCGCCTGCCTAGCAAGCGCAGGGTCCTGAGTTCAATCCCCAGTACTGCCAAAAAAAAAAAAAAAAAAAAAAAAAAAAAGTGGGGGTTACAGTAGCAAGAGAGGACAAGGCCATATGTGCTGACATTTTGAAGCTTCTCCTTGTGTTATATTTGTTATTTCACTGGCCAATTGGTTTACTCAGGGTGGTGAAGAAAACTGTTGCATGCAGATAGAGAACAATGAACAAACCAGCAGCCAGTATTGTATCAGTATTGCGACAGGAAGTAAAGGAGTTAGCTCTGGGCATCTAACAGAAGAGTTCTCTAGACTGTGAGAACAGTTTGTACAAAGACTTAAGGAGAAAGAATGCTTGAGGTTCCTGGGACTACAAGGGAGGATCAAGCAGGAAGTGCCAAGATAAAATCAGATAAGATAGAGCTGGAGTAGGATCTTGCAGTCTGTGTAAGCAGTTAATAAAGATTTTAATTTTGTGTGAAAAGAGGAATTGGGAGAGAGCTTTAAAACAGGGGAGTACTGTGGTCTGACATCTTTTAAATGAAGTACTTTTGACTGCTCTTTTGAGACTAGTTTACAGGAGGGAAGGATGATAAAAGCAAGAAGCTACTTTGCTTGCTTCAGTGATGTAGGGGCAAGATGATTAAAACTTGGAGCATGACATTAAGCAATAGAAGTGTCATTAACAGGATTCTTTTTTTTTTTTTGAGACAGAGTCTCACACTGTAGTGTAAGCTGCCCTTGAACTCACTGCAATCCTCCTGCCTCAGCCTCCTGGGTCCTGGGATCACACATGTGTACCACCATACCCAGCATTAACAGAGTTTTGTGTATGTTTTGAAAATTGATTGAGGGCTGGGAATGTATTTCAGCAGCACAACATCTGCCTCGCAAGCGCAAGGTCCTGACTTCAGTTCCTAGTACAAAAACAAAAAAAGGGGGCTGGGGACATAGTTCAGTGGAACAGGCTCCTGCTTGGCAAGTACAGGGTCCTCAGTTCAATCCCCAGTACTGCAAAAAAAAAAAGAAAAAATTGATTGAATAAAATTTCTTCTTGAATTGTTTGTTTTGCAGTACTGGGGGTTGATCTCAGGGCCTCATACTTGGTAAGCAAGCATTCTAGTACTAAATTACATCCCCATCCATTTTCGTTTGATTTTGAGGAGGATCTTGCTAAATCGCCTGGTGTTGAATTCATAATCTTCCTACCTTAGCCTCCCAAGTAGTTGGGATTATAGTCATACACCACTGTGCCTAGACCTTCCTGATTCTTAAATGTTATTTGTAGTCTGTTAACATATAAGGGGTGTCAAAATAGACAGCGTTTAAACTTTAAGAAATTATGACAGTAAAAGATACATTGCTATTAATCTCTTGCAAAATACACCCCCTTTCTTGGTGTACACTTATTCCACCATTCTTGACACTTTGCAAAGCAGTTCTGGAAGCCCTCTTTCATGAGTGTCTTTACACGGTATGATTGAAGAATACAGTTGCTGCTGTGTGCCATCCAATGAAAATGCTCTCAAGTGCCTGTGTGCTCTCTTTCTCTACCCCCCTCCTCCGCTCTCTATATCACAACATTGTACAGTACTGTTTACAAGACTGCAGTGTTTGTTGGGGTTTCTCTGGCTTTTCTGTTAGTGCCCTTTTACTGTTCCAGGGTATGCTAAACTGCACTTAGTTATGTTTCTTAATCTACTTAAAAGATGGTTCCCCCGTTTTTACCTTGATATTCTTGAAGAGTACTTATCAGGAAAGTTGTAGAATGTCATCAGTATGATTTTTTTGGTCATGGTTTCTCATGATTATTAGCTGGAATGATGTGTTTTTGCACTGTTAAAACCATTGCCCCCTAGAATTGAATGCAGGGCCTTTCTTTGCACTGAGCTATAACCCTAGCCCTTTTAAACATATTTTTATTTTGATACAGGGAGTGATTAAATTGCTGTTGTCTAGGCAGGTCTTGAACTTGGAATCCTCTTGCCTCAGCTTCCCAGAGTCCTAGGATTACAGGTATACACCATCATGCCTGGCTACAGTAATATAGTTTTATCCATTCAAGAAATATATAAGCTGGGTGTAGTGGAATCCCAGCACACAGGAGGCTGAGGCCGAAGGATTGGTATGAGTTCAAGGCCAACCTGGACTATGCAGTAAGACCCTGTCACAAACAAACAAACAAACAAACAAAAATCATAGAATCATACATGTTGTGGTTTGGATAAAGAATAGTCCACTACATCTCATATTCACTGAATGCTTGATCCCTGCTGAAGCACTGTTGAAATATAGGGTGTTCAAAGGTGATTGGATTATGAGGGCTCTAACTTAGTGTATTAACCCATGCTGAGGCATAGCTGCATGGCATTGAGAGGTGGTGGGAGCTTAGGGTGGGGTCATGGGAGCATGCCTGTGGGGACTGTGTCTTGACCACAGGCCCTATCACTTGCTTCCGGATATTATCAGGGAAGTGGTTTCCTCCACATGTCTTTTCACCAGGATAGCTCTACCTCAGCATTACCTTGAAAGTAGTGGAACCAGCCAAGTAGCACTGAAACCATGAACCAGTGAACCTTTCCTCCTGTAAGGTTTTATTTCACATTTTGTCACAGTGACAGAAAACTGACTGACTCTACTGTAGGGAATCATTGGACACTAGCTTCTTTCAGCCTGCTTTTGGGTTATCTGGGTTGTACTTATCAGTAGTATGTTGTTGAGTATGGGTATATGGATATACTATAGTTTATACCCCTTTTTATTAAGTATCTGAGAACAGGTCTTAGCACTATAACAAGTGGTTTAAGCGAATTATATTGTGAAATAGAGATTATTATTCTTTGCACAGTGTTGAAACAGAGGCTTAGAGTTTTAAGTAGCCCTAGATTATATGACTAGTTAATAGAATTTGGACTGAGAACCATCTAACATAGAAGCTGCAGATGGAGTCAACTCCTGGTTAAGTTTATGATAATCCACTGCTGTTCTCTAAGATCCATCTCTCTTCTCTGCAGGCCAAATAGAAATGATTTATCAACATCTTTTCAGTGGGGCATGGTGGCAGACCTCTGTAATCCCTGCACTCAGGAGACTGAGGCAGGAGGGTCACCATGAGTTCAAGGCTAGCCTCAATAGTGACAACCTGTCTCAAAACAGACTAAAAACAAACAGTAGATTCCTTTTAGTCATTGCCTCGTAGAAAGGGGCTAGAAGAATGTCTGGCACATGATAAACGCTTGGTAAATAATTGTTAAGTAAATAAGAGAGACTACAACCTGTCATTAACTTGACATTGGGAAAGTCAGTTCTTTCTATAAATGTCTTTGCCCTAATTTTTAAAAATGAAGTTGGGATCAGTATTTTAGGGTTTCTTAGCATGGCAAAGATTTAAATGTATGTAGTGTCAAGAAGATTCCCTGGAGTTTTGTTTTCTGTGGGTTTTTTTGGTACTGGGCCCTTGCTTGTGCTAGGTAAGAGCTCCACCAACTGAGCTACATCCCTGGTCACCACCACACCCTCACACAACTTTTTTTTTTAAGTAGAGTCTTGCTAACTTACCCAGGCTGGACTTGAATTTGTGGTCATTTTACCTCAGCCTCTGAGGAGCTGGATTATAAGCATATGCCACTGTGATATTTTCTGAAGGTATAAAAACTTCTAAAGAATTATGCTGTGGTTGAGAGTGGCGACACAAACCTCTAATCTGAGTACTCTGGGATGCTGATGTTTTGAAAGGGTTGCAAGTTCAAGCCCAGCCTGTGACATAGTGAGATAGTGTCTTAAAATAGAAAAAGGCTGGGCATATAGCTTAGTAAGAAGGCCCTGGATTCAATCCCTGATATTGCCAAAAAGGAAAAAAGAATCTGGCTGTTAAAAATGTTTAAAATCCACTGGACTGGGTAGAGGCTCTTTTAAGGCCCCTTCAATTCATGTGATAAGTTCTTGTAACAATACTAATTATCAGTGGGGTTACTGAGGGAAGCCTTCCTGTAGAGGAGGCTTTTAAACTGAGACCTAAAGTGTATATTTAGCAGGCAGCCATAGTGGGGAAGGTGGGAAAAAGGTGCATTGCAGGCTTGGGAAGCCATTTTGGGAGAGAGATGGTGGAAAGTGGGTAATTAGAAGTCAGGTTGTGAAAGCTTTGAATAAATACCATGATAAATAATGTGGGTTTTTTGTTTTGCCCCTGGGAAATAAAAATTATTTTGTTTGGGGTTGCTTTTAGTCATGAGGTAATTGTATCACTCTCAGCTGTTCTGTAGAAAGACTACAGTTAGTAGTAGGGAAAGGAACAGTAATTAGGTTCTGATTCTGTTTTCCTTTGATATGCTTTTACACTTAGAGTAGCGAAGGAGAAATTTAGGTTTTACTGTCTACTCAGTATAAATGGTAGAGGGTTCCTTTGCAACTTTTAGAGATTATTGAGTGGTATCTTTTGAAGTAACTGCTGTGTGGAAAGAGTACTAACGTGGAAACAGACAGTGGTTCTCATAACCCTGGGCTCCACATCTGTCCGGGAATCAACTTCCAGGAGTAGGCATTTTCAAAAGGCTCCCTCTACTGTACTGAGGTGTGTTTCTGGTTATAGTTCACTGAAGTAAAATATATTGTTTTTAATGCTGAGTTCAAAAATTTAACTATGAGAGAGAAAATATTATGCTTATATGAAATGATTTGAGATTACAGTAAGCATAGTAGCCTGGTACATTATAAAAGGCATACTTGGACAATAATTCTTGTTTATTTTTAATGACAGAGGGAAAAGTAATACCCCCAAATAATGCCTAGAATTGTGTCTTATAACATGTCAAATCATGGGCCAAACCATGGGCTAAATCATGTTGTCTTAGTAGCTTTTTTTTCATTGTGAGACAAAAATACCTGACACCCAAAGTTAAAGGAAGAAAGGTTTATTTAGCTCACAGTTCGTAGAGTTTTCAGTCCATAATCAGCCGACTCAAAGGCAGGGTGGCGTGGCAGAGGGGCAGTGGTCCATGGCTGTAGAAGAGAGCAAAAGCAACAGGAGCAAGAGGGAGGAGCAAGCCTCTTTTTCTTCCTTAGGTTGTATTCGGGCTACCTACCTACCCTATGTCATGTGTAGCACTTTATATCCTCAATACCAGCACTAGACAATGAGCCAGTCACAAACTCTAGATTCAGCTGCCTCAGAAAAGCCTGCACCCCACCATGACCACATGAGGCTTTGGGGGGACATCTAGACACAAACTGTAACATACGTCTTTAAAATTTTTTATGTGTAATAAGTTCTCGATATGGTATAAATTTTGCTGAATGAACTGTTTTATAAAAGTTATTCGGCTGGATCTGGTGGCACATGCCTGTTATCCTAGCACTCTGGGAGGCCAAGGTAGGAGGATTACAAGTTTGATCCCTGGATGAGACCCTGTCTCAAAATAAAAAAGGGATGGGAATGTAGCTCAGTGCAAAGGCTGTAGGTTTAATCCCCAGTATTTAGGTTTAGTCTCCAGTTTTCCTATCTTTTGAGTTTCCTGTTGTGTTTTAGGCCCTGTTCTGCCTGTTTTGGGTGATGGGAGTACAGTTGTAAGCAAAACTAGACACAAGGTGTTACTTTTTTTCCTTTGATTTGTTTCACCCCGTATATATTTTAATTGGTGAATATAAATTTACAGAGTATTGAGTTTCTTTGTGGCATTTTCATATCTGCATGTAAAGTACTTTGATCCTGTTAGTCCCCCATTATCCTTCCTTTCTCCCCATTCCCCCTCCCCTTCACCTCCTTCCTCTTGTTTAGAAGTCTCCCTTTTACTTTCATGTCATCTTTTCCTCCTAGATCTCACTTATTAGGGAACATACACACTTGCCTTTCTGAGTCTGATTCACTTAACCTGATGATCTCCAGTCCAGTCTGTTTTCCTGCAAATGGCATGATTTTATTCTTAAAACATACAGACATTTGCCCTGGAGGCATGCTTCTTAAGATGTGTTCTGATAACCTGGCTCTGTAGAAGCAGGAAGGAGTCTTTGGTTTAACAAAACAAATGGTAAGAGAATTAACTGTGTTTCACATTTAAGCTCTTTTAGAAATTTACACAATGCTTTGAATCTGGGATTATGCTTTGAGAGTCATTAAGATCAATAAAATAAATTTTGTCCAATTAAAAGATTTGTAACACTGATTTCCAGTGTCTTTAATTTCATTTTCACATTTAAATAGTGGAGAACATTGTTTTGGTCATTTGTCATTTTAATGTTTTGGTATTTTGTTCTTCTGTTTCTGGTAGTTGTAACTTGTTAGCTCCTGACTAGGGGACAGATTCAAACTAGTCCTTACCAAACAAATCACCCCTCCTTTTTTTTTATTGAGACAGGATTTCAAAATGTAGTCCAGGAGGCTGACTTTAAACTCACTGTGGAGCCCATGCTGGCCTGGAGTCCCGGATCCTCTTGCCTCTCTATCCTGAGTGCTGGAATTACAGGCATAAGCCACCACGCCCAGCTCACCAGCCATCTTTAAAAACTTACATTTCCTAGGGGAATAACTGGGATTAAATTTAGGGGTTTTGCTAATCTAACGGTGTGAGTGGAATTATGACTTTAATTTGCATTTTCCTTCTCAGTATTGACATTGAGATCTTTCCATGTGGTTTTTTGCCATCTGCATCTCTTTGGTGAAGTGTCTGTTCATATTTGACTATTTAAAAATGGGTTATTTTCTTATTTCTGAGTTGTGAACTTTATTTTTACAAGTAGCAATAGAAGTATCTAAACTTAACTTTCTTTGAATACCGGTAGCAGTACATGAATTTAGTTAATCATCACGATAATTCTTCGCAGTGGGTGCTATATGATCTATGTTTTTATGTACTAGAATCTTCAAACCTGAGCTCAGGGAAGGATAAAATTGTAAAACAGCAAGCCTTAACTATAATACAATAATTTTTTAATGAATTCTATTTAACAGGAAAAGATGTCTTAACTTGGCATTTAGTAAATTCATTCAGTTAACACAGTTAATAATTCAAATGCAAATGTTAACAATTTTGTAGGCAGCCATACACTTTACATTATGATATATACTGACTCAATATCTAATTTTTGAACTGATATATCCACATTATGTACAGATACATTATTTTCCCATCACATGTCTTAAATTGCCATATTTAAAAGTTTAGAGATTTAGTTATGGTTTGTCATCTTGAAGTATTAATATTTGATGCTTTTATGAATCATAGTAATAGCAGCCAATATTTATCAAGTGCTTAGGACTATATCCAGTACAAGCACTCATAAACATGGACTAAATTTCTTGTTCAAAGTCAGGTTTGTTGAAAGATGATTTACATGTAGTACAACTCATTCACCCTGTTTAGTTTTATGTTATATGAATTTTGACAACATATACAACATTTATAAGTTGTATGTCCAGTGCTGTAATGAAGATATAGGTTATTTCCATCCCTCTACACAATTTTCCTGTTCTCTGTGGTGGTTAATAATCCCTTTCTTGTGCCCAAAACCTGGCAACCACTGATAAGATTTCTGTCTCTTTTATTTTGGTTTTTTCAAAATGTCACATAGTATGTATTTTGAGTGTGGCTTATTTCATTCAAAGTAATGCTTTTACATTCATTCATGTGGTAGCATATATCAGAAGTTTATAATCTCCTACATGTTTATTGCTGAGTAGAATTCCATTGTATAGATATACTACATTCACCAGTTGATGGACATTTGAGTTTCCAATATCTAATTGTGAATAAAATTGTTACAAGTAGTTGCATAGCTTTTTCATAGAAACTACTAAAGTGTCTAACAAAGTAGCTGTAGTATTTTCACAGACAATATATGAGAGTTGAACACTTGGTATTGTCCAATTTTTGGTTTGTTTTTGGTGTGTTATATTGAACCCAGGGCCTTCCATGTGGTAGGCAAGCACTTTACCGTTGAGCTACATCCTCATCCCTATTTATTTTAAGCTGTTGTAAATGTTGTGAAGTGAGATTATGACTTTAATTTGCATTTTCCTATGCTTTTTTGCCATCTGTATCTCTTTTTTAGTGAAGTGTCTGTTCAAATCTGACCATTTCAAAGTGTGTTGATATACTTCCCCTAGTGATGAACAGCAGTGATTGATGTTCTAAGTAGGCATCCTCACCTTGGGGTGGAGGACCATGCCTCCTTAACCCGCCCTTCCAGGGAAGGCCTTATCTGCCCATGCACACTTGCTACAAGGTTTGTTTCCTCACTTGATCCCCATTTAATCACTATCCTATACTTGTGTAGTTATTGGGTGACCATAGTTTTTTCCCACCTCATACTCTTTCTATGATGTGCCACTGGATCAGTTTTACCTACGCAGCTATACTTGTACTCTTACTGGCTGGTTAGAGTTCTCTCCCACTTTAAGGCCACCTCACCTTGTGGCTTTGCTCAATAAAACACCCTTGAGAAAGTGGGGTTGGTGGGTAACCCACTTTCCAGGCCCCTGTCTGTCCCTGTTAGACAGAAACTTTGTTTCTCTGAATAAATTCTTCCTACTCTTAAAAAAAATCATATTTTTGAGTTGTGAAAAGTTCTTTGTGAACTTTTCTTTAGATTCCAGTATCAGTACATGGATTTATTTTCATTATCACAATAATCCTTTGCAATGGGTACTGTTTGTCTATATTATAAAGAAACAATGGCACAGAATTAAGTGATTGCCCAAAATTAGGCAGGTATGTCAGTAGGTAACAGAATGGGATTTTGAACTCGAGTAGATTATAAAACTTGTGCTAAACTACTTGCTTTTTTTTTCATTTGGTACACTACTATGCGGGTATTAATTTTTTTGGTGGGGAGTGCTGTGAGTGGAACTGGGACTCAGTTCCAATAGTTGGTACAATATTTCTAGTAGATTCCTTCTGAGATAAAGGGGCAGTATATTGTAATAGTAACCCTGGAAAGCTGGGCATGGTGGTGCATGCCTATAATCCCTTGGCAGGAGGATTGTTTGCGAGTTCGAGACCAGCCTGGGCTACGCAGTGAGTTCAAGGCCAGCCTGGACTGCATAGGGAGACCCTGTCTAAAAAAAAAAAAAAAAAAAAAAAGACAAAAGAAATTGTCCTCCAAATTTACCTATTATTAAGTAATGAAGTGGTTTAGATGAATAGAATTTTTCAATAGCAGCCTATCCATTAATGTGTCTATACATCATAAAAAAACCTAGCAAATTTGATGTTGAAAACCAGTACTGTACTATCGCTGACCTCAAGACATTTAGTATATGGTCATCTACTGAGGGCATATGCACAGCTCACTGGCATTGCAGAATGGCTTCAGATGCAAGAACTTTTTAAGTTATATGTAATTTTATAAGGTTTTCTTCAAAGTTTTAGTATCAACTGCTTGTTCCGATAACATCTTTTTACTGTTGCCCGCCTGCTTTTTAATTTCTATTTCTAATTAGCTAAAAGATAATACCTAATTTATTGGGCATGTATGGATATTTTCCAAAATAAGTTTCAGCTGTGGGAAATGATTTGGGGGCTTTCCATTGAACAGTGGACTTCCTTTGACTGCTCAGAGAACCTTGTTTCTGAATAAGTGAGCTATGGTGAGCTAAATGTGGCATTTGGCTATAGAAAAAGTAATGTATTTTTTGCATAATTTTAATGAACAATTTGTTAAACTGTGGAGATTGAGTAAAAAGATAAACTTAGCAATGTTCAGTGGAATGGAAAAAATAGGTTGAAAGTAGGTTTATAATCATGTTTTTTAGCAGTTTGTGAAGTTCATAAGTCAGTGACAGCTTGTTTTCTCATCTGTGTCTCTAGTAAAGCAGGCTAATTACTCCCAAGTAATTAACTAAAGGAAGAAAATCTTGTTAAATTGTATTTACTCTGTGGCTATCATTTGGAAGTAGTTATATATTATGATTGCATTGTTTTTTATGGGATTTTTACCAAGATTGAAGTTCTCTTCAAAATCATTTTGCTAAGTTGGACTTTCTAACAAATGGATTTAAAAATTTTTATAAACCATGTTAATTTGCATTTATTTTTCCACTGAACTTTGAATTTTTTAGTGGATTTTATCTGTTTAAAGAACCTATAAATCTGCATCTACTACTGCTGTTTGCTGGCTTTTCCAGATTATATAGCAATCTCTCCCATGCATATAAGGGTTAATGAGTAGCCAAATAAGACCCACCAGTCTATTGTTACAAAGCAACAGTTTGCAGTCTGTCTTCCATCTTCTCTCATACTTTTTTATATTCATAGTTGTATTTATTTGATAAAAATTAGTTTTAAAAATTGAGATTTTATATTTTAAAACAATAGTATTTGGTTTTGCTTTCTTGTAGATACTCGTCTATTTTATTGTTAAATTTAAATTATGGCAATTAACATGAGTTTAGAAATGGTTTCATCAAGGATAGATCTTGTTCCTTCAGTTTACCGCCCTCCTTGTCCTATTAACCTCCCCTTCCCCGTTTTTACCTGTAGATTTGCATGTTTGACCTAGCAGAATAATTGGGTCCACAGCAACATGGGCGTGTCTCCCTTAGAAACACTTAGTTTCATGTATGACTCATAAGCTGAAGCACAGACACCACTTCCCCAATCTACAGGAGCCATTTTAACAGCATAAAACTTGCCGGATTGCTTTTTATTTTCAAGCCCAAAAGGCGAAATCTAAAGAGAAAGAATGTTTGAAGGTAACTTGTTATGATTTTGTGTGTTTGCTTCTGGCTAATTCTTGAGCTGATAAACGGAGGGTGGTTCTTACCTGCCAAAGAACATGGCTGAATGTGTTCTTTAACTTGGATAAAATGTGTGTAGTCAGTCACATGCCTGATTGCACTAAACTATTAGAAGGAAACAAAGCTTTCAAATGCTGGAAAGTTTTAGCTGTTCTTGGTAAAGCATTTTTATATGCGTGTGCTTGGTATTTTTTTCCCTGTGTGATTTCAGAATAAGAGTTTTTTTTTTTTTTAACTACACAGAGCAAACTAGGTCAAATTTTAATTTAAAAATGTAATTGTATTTGTGGGGGTGGCTAGGAAGTTACAGTTACCTGGAATACTCACATGTGATGTGGATGTTAAAAAATTAAGAGTAGTGGCTTTACTTCAGGCATTTAAATTAGGTTGAAGTTTTGAGATAACTCAGTCATAGGTATTGCTCATTCTATCCTTCGTTTTCTTATTTTTTAAAAAATTTAATGAATTATACTAAATATTTCATTTTGAAAACTAAGCAATCATTTAGATAAAAAGTAGAAGTGAATATTAAGAGGGAGGACTAAATTAATCATTTACTCTTAGAAAAAAATGAAGCTTTACAGTTCAGATTGGAAACTTTAAATAATAATCTCAGAAGCAAAGTTGTCTTCTAAAGAAACATGTAACTTAATTTTATGTTAAAAGGAAAAGTGGAATATTGACCTTTTGTGTGTGACTACTTTTAAAATTTGATTGTTTTGAATTTAAAAAATTAAAAATCTTTTATACATGAGAAGATTGGTTAGTATTTTCCTGAATATTTATCATCAAAATTTTGAGATTTTGACCAGCAAATGTACATTCTAGAATGCCTTGAAGTTCTAGGTAGTCTTAGAAGGTAAATATAATAGTGTTTTTTTTATTTTGGAACACATTCATGAAATTAAAATTTGAGTAGTAAAATTTGAACACGCAGTGATTAGGAACAAAGGCTTGGGAAGTAAAATTTATGAAGTTATTTATTATTGACCAAAATATTTAGCTAGTTATTTGACAATTCTTACTAACTTTCTAAGTACTTGAAGTCCTATCAGATTTGAAAGGGAAGATAGAAAGGCAGCCTGTTACTATTTCTTACTCTGTTTTGAAAGGAATATTGATATTAGCAGATTTCAATTTCATATTCTTACAGGAAAGGCACAACGGACATTTTGTCAATTTACCTCTGAGCCATTTGCTCTCTTCTTCATGTTTGTATATTGCCGGTTTAGTCAGCCATTGAGAAAGCAAAGGCTGTATTTGCTTCAGGTCTGGACTGTGAAAAATCCAGGGCGCCACCTTTTTGCTTTTTTTTTTTTTTTTTTTTTTTTTTTTTTTTTTTTTTTTTTTTTTTTTTTTTTTTTTTTTTTTTAGTTTTTAATAAAGAGAAATCAAGAGGTACACAAATAAGCAACATTGCTTAAAAATTGGAGTAGATGGGCTGGGGATATAGCTCAGTGGAATAAGCGCTTGCCTAGCAAGCGCAGGGTCCTGAGTTTGATCCCCAGTACCGAAAAAAAAAAAAAAAATTGGAGTAGAATGTAGTTTCTTAAGATGGTTGCAATTAAAATAAAATAGACATCTGCCATCTATATCCCTTTATTATGTGATAAATGATTGAGGTTGAGTTTTAAAAGAGAGCAGGGAAAAAATGGAAAGGAAGGCTACAAAGACTTAGTTTCTAACCCCTATCCCCTAACCAACTCTCTTCCTTACATAGGTTGAATGTAAGTTTACACTGAGTCATCAGAATTATACTTAGAATTCCTGATTTAAAGAACTTTACTGCTGAATGAGACTGAAGGTTGTCTGGCTGCCTCCCTTTGTAGATTACTAAACAGTGGCCCAGAAAGGTGCTATGACTGGCTCTGAGTTACATAGAGCTACCAGTTGAGCTGCTCATGCTAGTCTGCACCAACAAGTGATGCTTTGTTTGAAATGGCCTATATTTCCTTAAGAGTAAATAAAAGCTTAATTAAGTTGTTTAGTGATGATTTGGTAAGAGGCAATCAAATGAGTTAACCAGGGGTTTGAAAATGTGTTTAAGGTACAGTAGTTTCCTTTTTCTTCAGAGAGATAACATATTTGTTTAATTTCTACAGCAGCTTTTTTCCCACTATTTAGATGGGGCGGGGGTTAGTTGAAGCACGGTTCATGATGCTGGCTGTGTAAGGTGGTCCCAGATGGAAATACAAGTTGTTTGGAACTTATTTAAAGTTTAGAGTCCAAAGATAGGTTTATTTCTTCTTGATTTTTACCTTGTGTTTTTTAGGAACATAAATACTGTTCAATATGATACCTTTTCTACTGAAGTATGTGTATGCATGTATGTATGTGTTTCAAATTTTGTAGGAGTCTATAAGATTTACTGGTCTCTAAGCTTTAATGTTACACATCTTAAGTTTGACCTCATAAGTAGTAGTTAATACTTTTATTTCATCTGTCTTTGTCATATCCCTTCTCCCCTTCTTTGAAAGCTTACCATATTATAGATATGGTATATTGAGAATACCTAGTCTTTTCCTATTGACATTCTGATGTGTTCCATTGGATGGTTGGATGTGTACTTCAAATCTGCTTGTTCTTTAGGTCTGCAATTTGGATTTTTTTTTAACTTTGTGTATAACTTGTTGACTATTCTACATTTCTGAGTGTCCTGACCAAACAATTCAATGTCAGATCTCTATAACATGACCATTACTGACCTCTACAGCAACAAACAATGTAAAGGCCAGAAGTATGAGCTCTATCATCATATAGTAAATTCTTACTGGGAAAACAGGGCTTGGTAACATATGTTCAAATAAATGAAGAATGGAATTAAACGATTGACTCAGTTCAAGTTTATGCTGTTTATGGAGATGAAAGATGACTGAAATTTTTAAAATAGGAAAGTTTGTCTTGAAGGAATTATGAGTAGTGAAGAATGAATTGTGTTTACCTAAGTTAAGAAGAATGATAAAAATACTATGAGGGCAGAGGATGTAGCTCAGTGGTAGGTGCGTGCCTAGCACGAGCCCCTGAGTTCAGTCCCTAGCATACCACCACTATCAACAGCACTCTCCTCCAAAATCTAAATTTTGACAAAGTTAGTAACAAACACATGAGTAGACAGGGATTATTTACTACATTAAACACTTAGCTACCCCTTTTTGCCATATGACAAATTGAGATGGCTGGGTCTTATGACAAGAGTAGAAAATCTTTAAAAATCATGTAGCTGTCAGTTTAAACTCTTATCTAGTGTCTGCATGTTACAGTTAAAAGAAAAAATTAAACTGGGTTAGTGGTGTATGCCCATAGTCTAAACTACTCAGGAGTGTGAGACGAGGGTCCCAAGTTTGAGGCTAGCCTGGGCAATTTACTAAGATCGTGTTTCAAATTTTTTTAAAAAGGGCTAGTAATACACTCTGTGCTTCCTGTGTTCAATCACTAGAATCTCAAGAAGAGGAAGAAGAAAAGTATACGTTTAAAGGAACAATAATCTGCCTTTGGAAATACTCATTTCAGTTCAGGTTCTGATTCATTAAGGCCAGCCTAGTTTTTGGTGTAGTAATCAGCATTTTTATAAGTGACGTAGAGGATTGTGATACAAGTGCTTATAAGGCTGATTTCTCAAAAAGTTTATGGATTTAAGGCTGTGAAGAACAGTGAATCAATTATTTAGCATTTTAATTAATATGTGCGTTTTTAAGGAGCAGTGGTATTTGGAAGCCATTACTAAGGAAGGAAGGAGGGTGACAGGATACTTTATGTTAGTGTTAAAACCTGTGTAGCTTCCTCTTTCTATCCTAGTTAGCCCTTCATTCTATTTTTTTTTTCTTTTTAACTGTGCCTTTCAATTATGTCTCTCTGGTTTTCTTTTACTGTAATTTTGCTTGCTCCTCACTCCCAACTTACTCCCATAAAAAAAAAATTGAACTAATTTATGTTTTTCAATATAATTAATGTATAAACTCTTCTAATGTTAGTTTTTTCATTGCATCCATGAGGCTGTAGGAACTGTTACTGATATAGAGTGACATTTAGTCTTTGGACAGTTCTTCTCCTGAGAAATATATTATTATTATTTATAATTAATTTTTAAAAGCCATATGCTACTTGGCTATCAATTTTGGGGCTTGGCTTCTTGGGACATTTTAAAATAGCATCATTGACTGCATATTTGTAGCCCTTGGCCAATATTACATCCCATCGAATGGGTTTTGATTACATGTTCACTGACTAGAGGAATTGAAGAGGAGTCTTCCAACTGAGTGGTCTGAAAACAATTATTGCTTCTATCAGTTGGCTAGAATATTTTTCTCCTTTATTTAGGATCTGTTTCATATAAATGTTGGAAATTAAATTAGTATTCAACCATCTAAGCAGTCTGTTTCTTACATTGTGGTGAACTCACCAACTATGCTGTGTACTATAGTAAATGTGATTGTTGAGCAATACTATAAATATCTTTTCTGATTTTGCTTCTAGGCACCACTCGCTTTGTGCCTTAAGAGAAAAATAATACATTATGTACTATTTGCCTTGTTGGCAGAGGGATAAGAATTATATATAAGAGCTTTGGTTGTTAAAATTTCTGTGCAGAAAAGTTTTGATTTCTTCATTCTTTTCCAGGTATAACTATGTGCATTAATACCATCATCGTGGTTATCAAGAACCTATTCCTGACCTTTTACTTTCCCTTTCGCTCAAAAGAATTGGGAACTCTTCTTTCTTTTGCCCTTTAATTGCTGAGTAGTTGAATGTCATCTCTCTTTTTTTTTCTTCATATTGTGTGCCTTGAAATTAATTACTAATCAAAAAATAAAATGCAGTCCGGTGCAGTGGTGCACTAGCTGTAGTCCCAGCCCTCTGGGAGGCTGATGGAGGATTGTAAATTCAAGCCCAACTTGTGCAGTTAAGTGGGACACTGGGTCAAAATAAAAACTAAAAGATGGTAGCTCAGTGTAAAGGCTGTCAGTTCAATCCCTACTACTATGGGGGGGAGGGGGATTTTATTCTTAAAAATGTTTTTTTGCAATACATAATGATGACATGAATCATGGGGAATTTGTAACTCTGCACAGTATATTTCAAGTTTTCTTTTTCCCATTTCCCTCCCCTCCCTTCAACCCATCTTTCCCTTCCTTACAAAAGCTTTGTTTCCATTTTTTTCTTCTATTCTTTTTAAAAATCCTTTTTCCTTTCTTTCCCTTCCTCCTCCCCTTTCCTTTTTCCCCTCCACATTTGAACAAGTTCTTCCTACTTCCCAATATGTATCCTCCATTTTGCTCCTTCTTTACCCTTTGGGTTTCCCCATACTGACTTCCATATTGATTGTACCACTTTACACTCCTGCGAACAATGGAGGAGGGTTCCTTTTACCCACAGTTTAGCTAACATTTGTTATTGGTTGATTTCTTTATGCTAGCCATTCTTGCTGGAGTGAGATAGAATCTCAGTATTGTTTTAGTCACTTACCAGTCCAATTATTTAAATAGAAGATGACCAAAAATTGCATATTTGTATAAGATAATATAACAGGAAATATAAAAATGACAATTTTATCAAATGTATTCAATACAAGAATCATCTGGTTTAAATGATACCTGCCCAAGTGACACTCAGGATAGTTGGTAAATGAACATGCTGTCCAAGTGATAAAGGGGGTAAAACTGTTAAGTGGTTAGTTTGTGTTTCTTGAATGACCAGCTCTGTTGATTAGTTTTTCATTCATTTATTTGTTGTTTGTTTATACTTCATATGAGAAAGGTCTGTTCATTTCAGATGCCCATTTTGGGATTGGGTCTTTAAATTTGGGAGGGTTTGATTGTTTTTTTTTTTGAGTTCATTATATGTTCTAGATGTTAGTCGTTTGTCTGAGGAGTAGCTGGTAAAAATTTTTTTTCCTATTCTGTGGGTTGTCTCCACTCTATTGGTGGTTTCTTTTGCTATGCAAAGGCTTTTCAATTTGATGTGATCCCAATTCTTTGTAATATTTCCTATGCAATAGAGATTTTATTCATAAAGTCTTCGACACACCCAT
This sequence comes from Dinomys branickii, assembly GCA_004027595.1. NCBI lineage: Eukaryota > Metazoa > Chordata > Mammalia > Rodentia > Dinomyidae > Dinomys > Dinomys branickii. Next base: position 22,868 of record PVLD010008300.1, on the reverse strand, counting down.
GTCTTTAAGAGTTTTATCTAGTCTATCATCTAGCAAATTGTTTCTGTTTTAATATTTAGATCTTTGATCCATTTTGATTTTAGTTTCGTGTACAGTGAGGTGAGAGATAATGGTTTAGGGTCTTCAGCATATGGAAAACCAGTTTCCCAGAACTATTTATTGAAGAGGCTATCTTCCAGTGAAGGTGTTTGACCCTTTGGTCAAAGCTGAGGTAACTGAGTGTGCTTGGAGTTCTTTCTGCATCTTTTATTCTGTTCCATTGATCCTTGAGTCTGTTTTTTTTTGTCAGTACCATAAGGTAAAAGATAAGGTAACTGAGTGTGCTTGCAGTTGTTTCTGTTCTATTGATCCATGAGTCTGTTTTTTTTGGGGGGGGGCGTTGTCAGTACCATGCTAAAACAGGCAACTTTCTGTAGTTTGTATAAAGATTGAATTGTTTTTGTATTAAAAGTTATCAAAGTGATATATGGGTATTGCTTAAGATGTAATGGAAGGGCATATAATGAAAAGCAGCCTTGCTATATACCCTTTCCACTCAGTGCTGTTGTCTGAAGGCAGTCACTTCCTTAGAGAAATTTTTATTGCTTTTTTATATTGGTGTTTTCTTAGGTTCTGTTCCTCTGTCTTCTGCTGTATATATTAGAAACTTGGGGGGAGCGGGAACCAATGTGGTTTTAAATGGTGCATTTATCTAGGTACGACAATCGGAAGTAATCATTGCGTTCAAAGTTATGTGATACAATTTTTAAAATCTAAATGTTATTAACAAAGAAAATTGGTTATTTTCTGGGTTTAGAAAACAGCCCTTATGCAAACGATGGAACTATAAAATTTTATGGCAAACTATTAAAATGAGATGTTGGTTTAGTAACTTTGTATGCATTTTATTTTTTATATAAAAATACTCAGCGGAAGTTTAGTATCATAATAAGGCAATTCCTCGCTCTTTTTTTGTTAATGCTAAAATGTGGTTGTGGCAGAACGCATAAAACAAACATTTTAAATGCAGTTATAAATTGTTTACCCATGTCACAATAACCTAGGTTAGCAAATAAAGTATATGTATTATGTTGGAATCCTCACCACCCATATTTGTTTCCTTTAAGACAAAGACTTGCTAAATTGCCCAGAGTGGCCCTCAACTTGCAATCCTGTACATTCCCAGCCCTCCTTTTTATTTAGAGACAGTCTTGCTAAATTGCCCACTTTCAGCCTCTTGAGTAGCTGCAATTACAGGTGTGCACCACAAAGCCCAGTGTTAATCTTCTCCTTACTGTTTTACCCCTTTGATGGCATTACATTATTTTAAGTTTGGAAACATTCTTGTACATATTTGCTGAACATGTGCAAGAGGACAGAATGTTTGTTCACTTCTGTATGTGTGAAGACCTCGTAGAGTATGGAGAGGATAGTTCAATAACATAGTTTTTATTCTTTGTCAAGGACATTCTTAAGTAAAACTGCTGTTTTAAATTATGAATACTTATTAGTGAATAATCTTAGGGTTATTTGGTGGCTCAGCCTTGATTTATGCCTAAGGCGCTACAGTTTTTGTTTTTTTTGATCTTTTTTGAGACAGTCTGAACTATGCAGTTCAAGCTGGCCTTGAACTCACTTTGTAGCCCAGGCTGGCCTTGAACTCATAGTGATCCTCCTGCCCCCAGCTGCACTACAGTTGTCCATCTACTTTTGCTTTTGCATTATCAGTGCCATGTCAACACAGCAAGATGGGTGAATATACGTTAGTAGGTAGATGGTTCTGACCTTGTGGACTCCCTGAAATGGTTTCCAGATCCTCTGTGACTCTAAGGATTACTTTTTGAGAATCACTATAATAGTGAAAGATTGAAAATAAATGGTGGACTGGCCACAAACTTCAGGGGGGGAATTTAATTTTATTAAAGTTGGTGTGAAATACTGCCTTTACATACAGTATTTTTCTGTTTTGGTACCCCTGCAGTGAGGAAGTCAGCATTTCTCGAAGAAAGTGAAAGTGTTGGTTCTGAGTCTCACTGCTTCCATTTAGTTGGTGCCTTTATGAGTAAGAAAAGGGAAGTTGAAAGGCAGAAGGAGGCGTTACAGGCTTTTCTACTGGTCTCAGATTTCTGGACAGCAACTTCAGTTTTCACAGTAAATGGAGTAGGCCCCTGTTATCAATCATTTTTAATGCTTTATAATAATATGTGCAATGGGCCTTCAAGTTACTCTCTTCTAGCAGATTTCACTCCTCATTAGAGATTTCTGACTTATGTTTTTCGTAATGTAAATAACATTGTTTTTGTATTTGAATTGTTCCAACTGAAAGAACTTTGAGTTATTGTATGAAGCTTTAGGTTGAGTGGCTGGTGTAGCTTATTGGTAAAGTATTTGCCTAACTTGTGTGAGGCCCTGGATTCTATATTTGGGTATTGCAAAAAGGAAAAAAAAAATTAGACTGAATAAAGAAAGAGCTGAGTGCTAAGCAGGTTTGAAAGTAAGTGGCTCATACTTCCTGTTGAGACTTCCACATTTGATGTCTCTAAATTGTATTATTTATTTTCTGTATTATGGGGTCATACCATTCCTTGTAAGAGGCATTATTGAAAGTATGCTGCTTTGTGCATCTGAGATCTCTTCCTGTTATATGGAAACATAATAATAGTATCTTTAGTAAGGTTTCTTTTCCAAACCTTGAATTCTTTTTTTTTTTTTTTTTTTTTGGTACTAGGAATCAAACTCAGGACCTTTTACTTGCTAGGCAGGTGTTGTGCCACTGAGCTATATCCCTGGCTGCCAAGCCCTGAAATCTAAGGAATGTTTAATACTTAAAATTTCTTGACAAATAGCTGATGTGTTTATTTACATTTTTATGTCTTAAAGTTATTCAAATATACTGGAAAAATATATGCAATATACTACTTACATAAGATTTTATTTATTTTTGAAGGGTGGTAGGGATCAACCCATGGTCTCATACATCTTAAGCAAGTGTTTTACTCCTGAGCTATATCCCTGACTCCTACATAAGGGTTTTTTTGTTGTTTGTTTCTAGCTTTTTGAGATAGGGTCTCATATATAACCAGGATTTGCCTTGAACTTGGAGATCTCGTCTCTCAAACTCTTGAGTGTTGGAATTATGGTTGTGCATCATGATGCCTGGCTCATAAGGTTTGAAAATGTAGAAAATATATGTATATTAAAAATATAAGGAAAAAATATGCAAATTTTATATTTAAATTAAGAATATTAGATTTAATGTTACCCACCTTTTACTTTGAGGGGCAACTTAAAACACTTTGTACTTAGGAATAAGATATGTGCTGGAAATCATGATTGATGATTTTTGGTATAAACATTCTAAAGTGAACATTATCTTTGACATTGGATCTCAGAGAAACATGTACATTTTTATAGGAAAATTTGTGATCTCTTAGCCTAGAAACAAATTGAAAGGAAAGTGTAAGTCTTATCTGATCTTGGTAGAGCAGAACAGCTTGCACACTGTTGTCAGCATACTAGGTGGTTGGAGAGGTGGTAGAGGGCAGGTACTCTGCAGCTGCTCTCAGTCTTTTCTCACCATTTCAGGCCATTCCACCAAACACTGAGGTCAGAATCTGTCAGAGAACTAAGGTATATCCTTCAGTGTTCAGAGAACACTCAGTCCTTATTCTCTACTTATTGGGACAACTGAGAAGAAAATACATTTGTAAGTATGAGCAGAAACACAATAAAGACATACTGGGAAGGCACTGCTAAGTTATAGATCCTTTAAAACAATGAACTAGAGCCTTCTATTTGAAAATACTATGGGAAATAATATTTTCTTTCTAAGTTACTCAGTTAAGAAATCTTATTTTGGAAGCATAGTGCCATGCTTAAAATTATTTGGTGTACATTATGTTCTGTTCCAGAAAGAGGAGTCCAGCAAGCTCCAGAGGGGTTTGTATGCAGTGAAATAAGAAGGGTCATTTAGGATATTGACCTAGAATGGAATGCAGTAAAGCCTGGTGAAAATACAGCAGTGGTAGCTTAAATTTTAGTTTTGGTAAAACCAGTATGAAGAAGGTAACTGCATTTTGTCTATATCCGTATAGAATACGAAGCATATGAACAATGAATTAAGGTCATTCTTAAGGATTATTAGTTTGGGAGGTAGGTAGGCATGATGAAAAATGAGCATCTCTAATTATACTTAATTGACTATTTGCTTAAAATGTCTTGAAACAGCGGATTCACTTGCTGAGAATAGATTTATTTACTTTGATATAGTTGATAGTTCAGTGTATGTGAATAAATAACACAAGCCCAGTTTTGTATATACAGAGAAGTGAGCAAGGGAGTAAAGAGAGTTTGGTTGGGGTGACATGTTGTATTCCCGGAAGAGTACTGACAAGAAGCCATGTAAAAATAACCGGAGATTAGAGAGGCAAGTTACCAGTCCTGCTTTGTTGAGAGTTTGTGTGTGTGTAGCTTTTTGGTGTGTGTGTGGTAATTATCTGTTTTGATAGGTAATGGGGGTGGGGAGGGCATCCTCACATAACTTCACTAAGTAAAATAGTTCGAGGGTATGTTCTGTTGTTCAGACATTGCTTTTTATTCAGTCATGCTGGTTTTTCTAATCTTCTGTATGGCATTTACCCCTAAGGATACTACAAAAGACCATAATAGTTTCTGTTCTATTATTGAATATTACATTCTGACACCAAGATACTTTTATTGGCTCTTGTTTTCATAAACACTCTTCACCATTCATATGTTTCTGATGCCATACTTTGATATATTTTCACATAAACTATTGGACTATTTATAAAACACAACTTAGAGATGTAGCAGAGAAGGCAGGAAATACTTGACGTTTGTATGCCATATCTTATTCTTTGCTTCCTGTCAGTTAAACCACGATGAGAGGAACAGAGACACAGATGTACAATTGCTGCTTTAATTTCCCATCAAAGAAACCAGTTACCCATAAAGCTTGTTTCATTAAACTTTTGAAACTTGTTGACTGTAGGGATGCTGCAGACTTCTTTTGTATTATATCAGTTATATGGACTATGGTGGCAGTAAGATGTTTGATGTAGGACCTAATAGGAAAATACAACTTTTACAGATTCAGAAGGTTTTCTTCTGTCACATTTTTATAGATGATAGAAGATTGCCATTCAAATTTGCCCCTTTCTATTCCTGTTTGTATATTTTTCTGTTTTTAGGCAATGAACTATTTAAGGCCAAGGATCGTGCCTTATTTATATTTATTTTTCTATAGCTAATACCAAGTATATAATTGATTTCCTAGGCACTTATTGCTAGGAATAAATACATGCTTGATGTCTCTTTATACTGGAATAAATAAACTGATTTAAAAAACTTACAGTGTAACTCTTATAAGTTTCCTTGGTTTAACTATAAGAAATAATTTTATTATAAGGCTTCTATACTTCTTTGGCCATCCCTTCTGTTTTTATCATTTATGAAAATTGAATATTTTGGTGACATTATTAGGATTTACATCCTAATAGTCACTAGTTTATTATGTTGGTCCCCTAGAAAATGTAGCTGAGAATGGCTTAGTAATGATGAACATCAATAATTTTTTACTCTTGGCTATAGATTAATCTTGAAAAATGTCTGGTTCTTCATTATAGTTGTGACTTCTCCACTGAGGAAAAGGCGTAATTTGCTTTCCTGTCTTTTTTCTTTTCTCTGTATTATTTTCCATTGTCTCTACATCTTAGATCTTTCCATGACTTTTGTATTAATTGCTGCGATATTACTGTCAAAGTGGCAAGATTTTTTCAAGGAGGCCTAGACTTCTCTATTCTATGAATGTGTTATAAAGTTCATATATTGGGGGGCTAGGGGTAAAAAATAAATAAATAAAAATAAAGTTCATATATTAATAGTTTCTATAGCTAAGAATTTGTACAAATTAAAGTCTTTTTTTTTGGCGGTACTGGGGATCGAACTCAGGACCCTGTGCTTGCTAGGCAGGCGCTTATTCCACTGAGCTGTATCCCCAGCCTAGTCCTTCTTTTAAAACATCAAATTTAAGTAGAAAAGTCACATCTAAGGATTCAAATCTACTTGTTAAAGATTGAAGTTAAACGAATTTAATTTTTAAAGAGTTTAGCAAGAACCAACCAAATAGTTCTTTTGTTTATTAAAATTTGACTTTAGCTAGACTTGTGGAAAATAGTTTAGGGGTTGAGTGTTCTTTTCCTGTGTGGAACCTCCTTTCTATGGCATTTGTTGGGGTTTTTAGAGCATGTCTGTTTGAGTTAGGAAATATATATGTGGATGTCAGTGTGAGTGAGGGTAGTGAAGCCTAGCTTAACAGTAGCTGGTTCAGGGAGGTGAGTGGATCATATTATGTAAAGTGCTCAAACAAACATGAAACCATCTTTTACCATTTTAATGACTTTTAGTTTCTGTCTGTCTCTGTCTCTGTCTTTCTCTGTGAGAGTAGAACTGGGGATTGAACTCTGGGGCTCTCTACCATTGAGCTACATGCCAGTCCTATTTTGAGACAAAGTCTTGCTAAGTTGCTTTGGCTAGACTCAAACCTGTGATCCTCCTGCCTTAGCCTCCTGAGAAGCCAAGATTCCAGGCATAAGCCACTATGTCTGGCAGTAAATATTTTTTTATTGGTGGCACATGCCAGCATTTAGGAGGCTGAGGCAGGAGGATCACTGGGAGGTCAAGGCTAGCCTGAACTACATAGCAAGATTCTTGTCTCAAAAAACCAAGTAAGTGTCATATGATCTTTTGGCCTAGTCTGACTTTTAACATCCAAGATACTTTGAGTAATCTCTGGAATTATGTTCATTAATAAGACATGAAAAAATTTATTATGTGTCTTTTACTTTCAAGTAGCTTACAATTTTAAGTAGCGTGGAGTAAATGAGAATAAGTGTTGTGCCTGTTTCTGCTGTGGCATATTAGTGATGATTTGTATTTGTCTTATGTGATGGGCCGTGTTTGCTTTTAGCAGTGCAGGTGGGAAGGTCTTTTTCTTAGCTACTTCTTTCTTTCTTTCTTCCTCCTTTCCCCACAAGTCTCTGGAAAACAGTTCTCTGGGAAGTGCTTGGATAAAAGAATATATTTAGTACCAATATGATTCTGATGATTATCTATTATATAGGGCAAGACAATACAAGAAAAATAGTCTCTTCCCCCGCCCCCAAAGCATTTATATTTGTAAAGTGGATGCCTTTATGAGTTTTTTGATGTAAAGTTCCAATTAAAGCCTGATTAAAATTTAAATACAAATGGAGGCCCTGAGATACCCCTTGACAAATACTTGGCGTGGAACAGCCTGTCTTTGGATTTATCTGTATCTATTTTTTCTGCCAGATAGACCCTTCTTATTGTTTATGCTCACAGAGGATTTGAGAGGTGAGCACTTTCTCTCCATAACTCTTACTCCTTATGTGGAACAGGGCATGCATACCTTCTGTGTTCAGTTCTCAGGGGTTGTGGTGTACCTAGGAGATAGACATCAAAAGAGAATGGCAGAACTTCTTATACATGAGTTGTAAAGTTCCCATACTGCCTCACATCCCACATTTTAAAAGCAGAATATTTTGAGAGAGAACATATGGTGTGTTTAGGATCAGTAGACTGTAAGCCATATGATTGCAGAGATTTTGATGATTGATCACTGCTGTATTCCCAACACCTAGAGAGGAGTCTGGCAGGTGCCCAGTGGATAGTTGTGAAGTTCATGAATGAATTTGAACTGAAGTTGGATGTAGGTTTAAGAATCCATTCTATCTCTGAATACTTTTGAGTATTTTCTTGACTAAGCTTTGTCATGGACTGTTTGCATAAGATTTGAGAGTACAAAAAAAAAAAAGATACAGTACAGTAATGACCATAATATCACTTACTTGGTTGGCTGCCCCCCAAAATACATATGTGTGTATATGTGTGTGTATGTGTGTGTGTGTGTGTGTGTGTGTATGTATGTGTAAAGAGAAGTCCTACTGATAAAAAGATTAAATAAGAAATACAGTATTTAGCATAGGACCTGACACGTATAAATAGTAGCTATTTTTTTCTAATTATTTTCTGATTTATTATCCTTTCTTGCCTAATCTCTTAGAAGTCTCACATGTTTTGTATCTGCAAGAACGTTGCTGGTTGTTGGAGAGGTTCACAGATTAAGTAAAACAGTGTATATCTTTTTCTTTGTAAAATGTATTTATTAGATATTAAGTATGACTAAAATGATAATATAAATGAACTTTATTGTGCTATAGTACAATTTCTAGATATGTCTTATGCTCAAATGTTTTTCAAAACATGTAGTAAGTGCCTGTTATCTCTAAGACACATTTGAATCCTTGAACTTTTCAGAAGAAGAGACAAAGATACAAGCAGAAACAGCTCTAATAAAGAGGCAGGCTTAAATGCAGCTTCACTTGGTCAAACTAACCATTTTCATAGGATGACTAAAGGGTAGTTTTGATCTTTAGTCAAATAACTTTTAAGAATGTAGCAACAAGGCATAGCTTTTTGAAAATCATGTCATTTTTCTGTTTCTCCTTTGTTGCTTAAAGAATAATATGATGAAGTTAAATCAGTTAAGTGATTTTTATTTGTTGTAAATAATGTTGCCATATCCTGGGAAATTTCAAGCTGTTGCTGAAGATCTTTATTATAAGTAGTTAATGAAGATAGTAAGGAGGGCAGTACATATATTAGTGACCTAAAGCTGTCAGTGTAGCAGTCAAGCTGTAGAATGTTTATTTCAGCTGTTCTCATCATTTTTGAGTGGTGGCTCTCAAGTCCCCTTAATGTGACTTGCATTGACAGTATGTGACCTTCTGAAAACATGTGGTCTGACCAGTGTTATTAACAATTAAATATTATCTTGTAGAGTTTAGTTTTATCTTGGTGCTGTTGCCTGAACTCTAGCTTGTGAGATTCATGGGAACAAGAACCATACATCTTTGTATTTTCCTCAGTGCTGATTTGGGAGTTACATAGTTAATGTTCATGATCTTTTTACCTCTCAGTCAATCAACAGTAGCAGAGGTGCCTCTGAATATAGATGTTTGGGATCTTCTGATTGTCTCCCTCTCTCTATATGTAAGTGTAATAAAATTGTTTGCTACTAGAGAAAATATCTTGCCAGCATCAGTGGTTAATTTTGTTAACAGTAATTCAAATCAATTAATATGATTTTTTTTTTTTTTTTTTTTTTTTTTGTCTTTTTGAGACAGAGTCTTGCTATGCAGTTCAGGCCGGCCTTGAGCTCACTTTGTAGCCCAGGCTGGTCTTGAACTTGCAACAATCCTCTTGCCTCAGCCTCCTGAATACTGGGATTATAGAAGTGTGCCACCGCTCCGGGCATCAATTCATATGATTTATAAATTGACTGATAAATTATATTATTAAAGGTAGAAGATCTGAAATTTTAACTATTATGTATAAATCTTCAGTAACTTAATAGTGCTTAAAGTTGCTTCTAAGATTCACCCAATTGGAAAACAAAGGTGATAAGTTATGTGATAATTTATGAAGTATCTATATTTAAGTATAGATTTTATAATACTGTGCTCATGCTCTTCTGGTTTCTAACTTCTCACCTTAGGTTTCCTGCTACTTGCTTTGGGGATTCATTGAGTTTAGAAGCTTCAGTGGATGCCATACTTTATGAGCATGATTATAGGAAGAATCTTATTTTAAGTTTCCTAACATGGAATATCAAAAAATTTTTATAACCAAACTTTTAAAATACAGGATCCTGTTGATTAAAGAAGAAACGTGTTTATTATGAAAACAGATCAGTCATTTAAGGTCTTAGAAGGTAGTTTTGTGTATAGGTATCTAAAAGTCTTTCAAGCTGGGTGTGGTGGCACACATGGTAATCCCAGCACTTGGGAGGCTGAGGCAAGAGCATCACTGAGAATTTGAGGTCAGCTTGAACTGTGCAGGTGGACCCTGTCTTTAAAAAAAGTCTTTCAGAGTTGTTCATAAAAATTGAAAAAAACATGGAAATGTTTTGATTTTCCTTAAGTATGGTGGTAAGTTTTCTTGGGGGAGGGAGATTGATCTTGCTATGTAATTCACGCTGGCCTTGAACTCACTGTGTAATGCAGGCTGACCTGAAACTCATGGTGATCCTCTTGCCTCAGCCTCAAGAATGATTGTATAGTGATTTGGAGTAGGATCACCAGATATAACTGGAATGTAAGGTTGTGATCTTCAGAGAGTATGTGGAAAGATGTGAGTTGAGCTTGCCAATGAGCATAGACAGTCTGGGAAAGTGAGTGGTTGGAGGGATGGAGGGATCAAGACAGGACAGATTCTCTTTGGCTTTTTAATTACAAGTGGGGTAGGGGGAGATGAGTAAGTAAGAAATGAGATATACTTGACATAATATATAGTTGCTCTGTTTGCTACCATGAATGTCTTTCAAGGGCTCGTGTGTTCAAAGCTTGGTCCCCAGCCCATGGTGCTGTTAGAAGGTGGTAGAACCTTTAGAAAGCTGGGCTCGGGGACAGTGTAAGATTATGGGCAGTGCACCCTTGAAAGAGATATCTGTTTGGACTTCAGCCCTACATTCTCTTTTGCTTCCTGGCTTCCATGAGGTAAGCAGGTTTTCCACCCCACGCTCCCTGCCGTGATGTGCTGTTCTACCACAGGTGCCAATGCAACAGACCCAGGAAATCATGGACTAAAACTATGGGCCAAGCAAGTCTTTCCTCCTCAAAAGTTGGTTTGTCTCAGGTATTTGTTATAGTAACAGAAAGCTGACTAACACAGTATTAAAGAATAATAAAATTGTGGCAGAGGTATCAGATATTTTCCATATACCCTTCTACCCCCACACATGCATAGACTCACCCACCAGAATAGTGCATTTGTTATAACTTGTGAATCTGTATTACTGCATCATTATCTGCCAAAGTCCATAGTTTACTTTTAGGATTCCCTTGTGTTGTACATTCAGTGAGTTTGGACAACTGTTAGTAATATGCGTTTAAGTTTCATCCATGTCTTTTGGGGTTGATATTTCATTTCTCTTTTTCCCGTTCTCTAACCTCCCCTATCTTTCCCTTATTGTAGTACTAGGCCTGGAATTCAAGACTGCACTGGGTGCTCTGCTGCTGAGCTACATTCCTAGGCCTTTTTTATTTTGAGATAGAGACTTGCTAAGTCACTGAGTTGCCCTGGCTGGCCCCAAACTCATGATCTCCCTGACTCAGCCTTCCAAGAGTGCTGAGATTACAGGCATGTTCCACCATGCTTTGCTCCACCCTCATCCTCATCCTCCTCGTCATCAGTGACTTACACAGTCTTGCTGAGTTGCCAAGAGTGGCCTTGAACTTTTGTTTTGTGTTGTTTTGTTTTGTGACAGGGTCTCGCTATGTAGCCCAGGCTGGCCTCAGATTTGTGGTGATCCTCTTGCCTCAGCTTCCAGAGTGCTAGGATTACAGGTATATGCTAACATGCCTGGCTGAGTTTGAGTTTCAGTCTTACTCAGACTTCCAAATCATGGGGATTACAGGAGTGCTTCCCCTGGTAGCTTACTTCTTTTTAGTACTAAGTAATACTCCATGCTTCATATGTGTCACAGTTTATGCATTCTCCTACTGATGGATGGTTTCATTAATTTAAAGCTTTTACAATATGAGTAAAGATTTTATAGGTTTTTGTGTGCGTGTTTTTGTGTGAGCATAAATTTTCACTTTTGGGGAATGAATACCAAAAATTTCATCTATCACAGTGTTTTCCACAGTGGCTGTATCATTTTGCATTTTAACTAGCAATGAGAGTTCTTGTCTCACATCTGTACTAGTGTTTGGTGTTGTCATATTTCTGGATTTGGGTTATTTTAAAAGGTGTGTAGCAGTATATGATCATTTTAGTTTATAGTTCACTGATGATGTATGATCTAGAATATGTTTCATATGCATATTAGTTAGCTTTCACGCTGTTGGAACAAAGTACTTGGTACCCACAGTTTAAAAGAAGACAGAGGGCTTACAGTTTCCAGTGGGTTCAGACCAAAGTCAGCTCTAAGCAGAAATGGCATGGTAGAAGAAGGGTGTAGTGAGGACAGCTGTTCATTCCATGGCTGTTAGGAAACAGAGAGAGATGGATAGACAGACACCATCAGTCAGGGACAGGGACTGACAGAGAGATAGAGACAGAAACAAGACTGGGATAAGAATACACCCTTCCTAGAAGTTCTATAGTTTAACATTTTATAATCAGATGTGCAATCCAATGTGAAGTCCTGTTTGGAAAGTCTTTTAATTCTGACTAGATTCAGTTTTTGCATGTAGATCCAGTTGTTCCAGTTCTAATTGTTGAAAGGACTGTCTTTTCATTATATTGCCTTTGCTTTTTTGTCAGAGGTCAGTGATTTCTGGGCTTTTATTCTATTCCACAGAACTATTTGTTTCTGGCTATAGTTTACTCTAGCTTAAAGATCTATGTTTAAGCTCAGTGCGTGGACTGTTGACCTTTCTAGTCAATGTATTGAGATATTCTGGTTGACAAATCTGACTGACTAGATTCCTCACAGCTTTACCACATCATGAATAGCCATTTAACTTGCTTGTGGGTTAGAGTTTTCCTATAAGCAGTGGAAACCATTGAAAAATAAATCCTATTTTCATTTTTGGTGATTGTCTCCGACTCTGAGAACCACTAGATGGAAGCTAGAATAGTGTTGGTAAGGGTCAATCAAATTAGTGTGTGAATGGGGCTGGGGATATAGCTCAGTGGAATAAGCGCTTGCCTAGCAAGCGCAGGGTCCTGAGTTTGATCCCCAGTACCGCAAAAAAAAAAAAATTAAAAAAAAAAAAAACAAACAAATTAGTGTGTGAAGGAGCTATCATTTAACAATGCAGTCCATGGCCGTTGAGTGATTTATATGGCTTGTAAATTTTACTTTCAGCTGATAGCATGTCTTTTTGTAAGAGTGGATCTTAAGGAAAAATAGTTTCTACCAGAAGAATATTGTGCAGTGTGAGGAATGGAGGTGGGAGAGGCAGTCATTTAGCAAGATATCCTTGGAGGTCCTTCGAAGAAACCTCTCTAGCCTTTTCCACTCTGTCATTGCCAGAATGTAACTATTAGTGATGGGAATCTGCTATTATTGCAGATGGGGAAACCATTGCACTAGAGACCTTTTTTCTAACATGAAAATATTAATCAGGGGGTGTAAACAGCCACAAAAATGAAACAGAATTTCCTTGCAAGTTAATTCTTGCTTGTTTGTTGGAGAAAAAAATTTTTAACTGCCCAAACAGGTTTTGCTGATAAGGATATTTTGTTTTTTTCAATCAGAGTTCAGATCAGGTGCTGTGTGGAAGTTCTTAGGTTAATTTGCATAATAAAAGCATCAATTCTCGAAACTTGATAAAGACTTTCAGTCTTTTTGAGACAAAGAAGTTAAACTTTTTTATAAACAAAGGTAAAGCTAAGTCAGATTACTATTGGGTATTTCCCTTTTAGTTTTAAATTCCCTTTGTTTTTGAAACATTCACAGAAAAGGGGTTAATCTCCTTTAGACCACAGGTATGTAGAGGTATAGGTATGTGATCTGTTTGGCTGTTTTGTAAGGTGTTACAAGTGCTGCCTGAGTGTAATCTGACACCAGATAGGCCCAAGTGGCCAATGATGGAAAGTGAAGAACTATGTGAGAAAACTGGAATTTCAGGTCTGGGGAGTAATTGTGGCTTTCAGTCCTGAAACTGTTCCTGAGTGTCAGCAAAAAGGCAAAAAGCATGGAGTACTCTGCCTGTTTGGCATGGGTCATTCAGCCTGATTCATATTATCTCTCCTCACCTTCCCTTTTCTTTTTCTGTGTCTCTCTTACATGCTTGGAGTCTCTCTTACATGCTTGGAGCTCAGGTGAGCTTGATCGAGATTGTGAAGATCTGTCTCATTTTTGTATAAGTCACCAGAAGTCTGAGACTTTGTAAACAAAAAACAAAATCTCATCAATTTGTGCTTCATTTACATGAAAGTAAAAATGTGCTCTTAATAAAGTTAAGATTGTTATGGGTTGCCTAGCATGATGAAGGCCCTCTACATTTAATCCCTATTACTGCACAAAACAAAAACAAAAACAAAAAACAAATATCTCACCTCTGCATCACACCCTCTTGTTAAAGAATGCCTAATTTTTTTCTCCTAATTAGAGAATGTCTAGGCGGTGGCACATACCTATAAATCTCAGCACTCAGGAAGCTGAGGCATGAGGATAGCCATAAACTTGAGGCCAGCCTGGGCTACATAGTGAGTGCAAGGCCAATCTGAATTACCTGGTGAGACCCTGTCTCAAATAAAACAAACAAAACAACCCCCTAAGTGAAGGTAATTTTGCTGGTTAGTTATTTGAAAGATAATTCAAAAAGTGGGAATATGGCTCAGTGGTAGAGTGCTTGTCTACCACTGGGTTCTGTTCTATCCCTAGAGTCAAAAAATAAGTAAATAAATAAGCAAACAACACATGGTATGTATATATGTAAGTTCAAGGAACTTGGTTTTAGTGTGCTGCTGGGAATCAAATCCAGAGAACCTAGTGCATCCTAGGCAAATGCTCTTAACACTGAACTAATCCCCAACCCCTAGAGACATATTTAAAAACTTTTTCTAAACTTTTTTTTCAATTCCTTGAATATCTGAAAAAAAAGCTAGGATGTAGAATTTTCTGTTTAAATTATGAGACTACTGAATGAAGTAAGGAATGACTTGGTCACTTTGTGACATTAGCTTTTCTCCCCTATTTTGTATATAACATTATAGAAAGAGCTTTATAATGATATTTACTTTAAAATTATTCTTTTTTCTGCTCTTATTCAGCACGATGAGGGACTCTTGCTGTCCTTGTTTGGAAGTTTAAATCTGACTACTTGACTAGCTGCAGTGTGGTGTGTTTCCGAATTGTTTTCTCCATACCCACATTTTGATGTAAATTATACTACATTTAAAGAACTAGAAGGAAAAATGTCAGAATATTTCAGAGTATTTTAATGAGTTACAGTAGTCTTATGAAAGGCTTATGTTTCTTTTTCATTTTCTGAGTTGAGTGAATGTATAAAGTGAGATGGTATGGTATGGTAGAATTAGAAATGAACAGTAGTAAAACTAAGATTTAAAGAAATAATGGAAGGCTGGGTGTGGCGGTGAACACCTGTAATCCCAGCACTTGGGAGGTTGAGGCAGAAGGATTGCTGCAAGTTTGCAGGCCCGTAGGGCTACAAAGTGAGTTCAAGGCCAGCCTGAACTATATAGTGAAGCCTTGTGTCAAAAAGACAAAATAGTAATAATGGAGAAATCTACAAGCTCCTCTCCTGCAGCTGTTTCAAATAAAAATATGGTTGAAATTGATTTATTCCATCTCCTAGAAATCACAACTCTCCTAGTGTCTTACCAGTTTTATACAATTAGCACATCAGGGAAGAAACAGAAAAAATCCTATTCTTCTATGAGTGGCTACTTATACAGATCAAAGGGCAATACAAAACCATGGGAGCAGGGAAGAAAATGATCTATTGTAAGTATCAAACAGTTGCGTAAAATGTTATATAAAAGCATTTTGGAGGCTAGTAAGAGACTTGTTACAGATACATAGGTAAGAGATTTCTCTTTGGCTTTCACTTAAAAGAATTGAACCAAGGCCCTTATGCATGCAAGGTAAGGGCTCTATTGCTATGTTACATTTCTAGTTCTTTGTTCTTATTTTTTTATTATGAAAGGGATTTTTTAATTTTCCAGATATTCTTCTACAGAAAAATATTAATGAAGTTCTGTTAATATAGATATGGGGCTAGTGAATATACTAATTGGATTTAAGTTTTTAGGAAAATGTGCATGCAGCTTTATCCCCAAACTTGTCCCTTTAGCATTATTAGGAAATTAGTTACCATCCTTTGTTTGAAATCAGCTTTCTTTTTCAAATATTTGTACTATTGTAAATGCTATTTCAAAGAATTTGATGTTTAATAGTTATTTAATATGTTTGTTTTTGTATCCTTGTCTTTTTATGTCATTTATATTTTACCATTTCACACAATATTTAATCACTCACTAATTTAATTTTTACTCAGTAAATTCAGTTCTAACCAGTGGCTTCCCATTCCCACCCACTTCTAAATTAATTTTTTTGGGCTGGGGATATGGCCCAGTGCTAGGGTTCTTGCCTTGCATGCACAAGGCCCTGAGTTCAATCCCCAGAACCACATACATAAAAAAAAAAATAACAATAATAAATAATTTTAAATTAATTTTTTGCCTTCACTTTTGTTAATAGTGGTAACTTTTTAAAATTTTTTATTTTTTAAATATAGAACTATCTTTGGCAGACATTTTGAAAGCATTTCTCCCTCAGCTGTGAAATTGTTTTTGCTGTTAAGTTGCATTTCTGTTTTTCTACTATTGTAAAGTGCAGTTCTTTGCATGTTCTAATTTGCCATGACGTGGTCAAGTGCTGTTTCCTTCCTGTTAGCTTGCAAGCCTGTTGCAGAGATAAGGGTACATTGCAGTGCGTGAAAAAAGAAGTCACTGAAGGCAGGCTGAAGCGTGGTAACTCTTAACAGTGTTCTATTTACCAGAAACCTTTTCATGAACAGACGTGGGCTTTAATTTCTACTTATATTTGAAAGCTCTTATAATAATAGTATGTACGAAATTTTAAATTCATTAGGCTTTAAATTCTTATGTGTTTTAGGCCTAACAAGGATGCTGTCTAAATGCTTCTGTTAAGGGCAAAATATATATTAAATTTAAATTGCTTATAGACTAATAGTTCTTAGGTGGTTTACTGGATTAATGGAAAGGAAATAATTATTTATGTGTCCACTGCTGCAGTTGTAACCCTCATTATTAATGCTGCATTTTTTGTTTTGTTTTTGTTCTTCAATAGTCCTTTAAAGTTTAACTGAGGGAATGTCTTTATTTTCAGTTGTAAGAGTGCTCTTAGTAGGAATGAAGTCTTCAAGGAAACTATATACCTAAAAAAAAAGTATCTAAAAAAATATATCTAAAAATAAGGCTTTTTATTAGTCATGTTCATTTTATTTAGAAACAGCAACATAAAATCATTGGAAATACTATGTACTATATCAGTTATGTTTTAAATGGATAGTTGTTTCATCACAACGAATTTAATGTTTTATCTTTCAGGTCAAGAAGCTTAAGAGAAGAAAAAGTTTTTAAAAAGTGCCTGTTTGCTTAGAGTGTCAGTGAACCAGGAAAATTTGAAGCACCTTCTTTAAAGAAGACCTTGGGTATACAGTAATTTGACTGACTTGGCTGAGAAGATTTACCCACATTTGTCAGTGGACCTTACTGCCTAATACTCGATCGAACCTGTTTGGAATTTTTTCTCATGTGGATTTAAGGGGAATGCTTTATTATGGCTGCTGTTGTCCAACAGAACGACCTAGTATTTGAATTTGCTAGTAACGTCATGGAGGATGAACAACAGGTATGAGACTTAGAGAAAATTGGATTTTAATAAACGCTGTTTTTATATTTGCAACAGAAAATTACTTTAAAAGACAAATGTAAATATTTGGCGGTTATATGCTCTTATAAGTGCCAGTTAATTTATTAAGTATAAACTTTACCCTTAGCTTTGATGTGGTAATAAGGAAATAATACTTTGGGGGTTTAGCTTGTTTTTGCTTTTTTTTTTTTTTTGTAAAAATAAATTTAACAGTAAATACCTAATTATTTCAAAGTACTTTGAAAAAGTCTAGAAAATTAATAAATATTAATATATGGAATTAATGTTTGTAATTGTGTGCTATTTGTTCAAGTAGATGAAGTGATATTAACAGTCCTGTAATCATATATCACTTCAGTCCAAAGCATGTAACTAACCTCCTCCAAGGGCTAGGAATTTTTGAGACTTTATAATTTATTTTAAACAGGTTATGTGGGGAATGTAAGATATGACATGGGAGAACTAGTGTGTTGGAGATCCAATCTGTTTACTGGGAAAAATATTTTAAGAACCAGTAGGTTTAAAATATGGCTAATAAAGTTGATTTATATGTTGAAATAAACATAATCCTAAGTACTTAATATAAGGCCAGTACTTCAATAAGCCAAATTTTAATGTCATGCTTTTATTGTAGAAACATAGTTACTGCAAATAATAAAAGTGATTCTGAGCTTTGTCAGAACATGAAAATTTCTAGCTGTTTGTAGTATTCCTTGAAGTGACAGAATAAAAGGTTTATAAATAAACCTACAAGTGAGAATTTAGATTAAATTGTTCTAAAATCAAGATGAGCTTCAACTAGGAAGGAAAATTCCTAAGGGAGAAGATTGCCTGGTTCCAGCTGAAAAATACTATGATAGTGATAATGAATTTAATTCAGAAACAATAGAAAAGATACTTTAGAAGAGGAAAGCATTTGAATTTGTTTTAAAACAGAATGTTATATATCTTTTAAGGTAAGAAAATGTGTCTGTACTATGCTACCCTCTTAAATCAAAGATCCCAGACTTGATGTGGTGAAGTTTTTTCTCTGGGTGTGGCAGCAGAGGACAGAGCTGTAAGCCACTCACTGGTATGCTTTAGTTACTCTTTTGGCCATGAGAAGCACATTTTACATTATGGTAATATATTTATACATGGATATATGTAGCGTTAAAATTTTCCAAAACAGTACTTGCACACTTAGTACATATGATGTACTTGGTTTGTCTTGGAGAGGTTATATCTTTGGAAAGGGTGCTGTTAATATCAGTATGTACATATATGTATTTTCTTTCTCTTTTTTTTTTTTTTTTGATGTGGAACTGGATCCAGGGCCTCCTGTATACTAAACATTCTATCACTGAAACACTTTTCCAGCCCTGATTTTCTTTAATTATTTATTTTAGAATAAAATCAACCCATATTACTTTTTTTTTTTGCAGATACTATTATAAAGGCTTTATAAATGTCAACCAAATACTGATGTCCTCATTTTATGATGAGGAAATTGAGACATGAAGAGGTTAAGTGACTTCTCACTCCAAATCATACAGCTAATAAATAATGGAGACACCATTTGAACATTAGCAGTTTTACTTTCACTAATGATATTATTATGTTGTATATTCTTATAGTGATGCCCAATAATCTTGCTGTCTTATAATCAGTGTCAGAACATTTGAAATTTGGTCAGATTTACAGTTGTTACAGTCTAGAGCCATGAGCATAGCAAAAATTTAATTTCTTAACGTAAGTGTAGATCTAGTGGTGTTGCCCTTATTAGCATCTTGTATAACCTATGGTTCTACCTCCTTGTATTTGCTTATTCAATTTATTTTTAATATAAAAGTGATCGCTTTCAATTTATAAAGAAATCACTTAATACAAAAAATAGGGAAAATATCAGAAGAAATGAATATTGCTTTTTGATATATATTTAATGCTTTTTTAAGTACATCTTTATAGTACATAAGGATTACTAACGATTTATCATCGGGAGTTAGACATGTACATAGTACATCTTAATTCTTTTTATGTTTGATACGTAGTTTTTAGACAAAAGACTACAAATTGTACATGTACAAAACTACATGGAGGTGTGGTAGAAATGAAATTATGCTGAACTTCTTGGTTGCTTATTTTACTTCATGTATGATAAATATGTGTGTATGTTTATGTAGGGTTATCTTTTTTCCTGTGTGATCAATGGCATGCTACTTTATTTCCCTAGTCCTTGATCATGGCTATTACCAGAATTTTGCTATTGTGTACAGTGTTGCTGCCAACATCCTTACTTGGTTTCACAACAGACCCTGCTAGTGACAGTAAAGGTTAAGAGCTCAGATACTGAAGTCAGAATGCCTGAGTTGAATACTGGCTCCACTGTTTTCTACCTCTGTGACCTTGGGCAAGTTACTTAACCTCTCTGTGCTTTGGTTTTCATATGTACAAAGTAGGGATAAAAATTACTAACCTAAACTATGCAGTTGTTCTGAGGATTAAAGGAGTTGCTGCTTATAAAGCTCTTATAGCTAGCTGGGCATATTGCTAATATTTACTGAGCACTATCATTTTGTCAGCCAAAGGCTGATCAAAAAATAGTGTGTTTAAATATTTTTAAAAATACAATTTAAGATACATAGCCGTTAATCCCTTGCAGAATACTCTACCTTGTTTGAACACAATTATCCCATCATTTTTGCCAATTTATGAAGCAGTTCAAGAAGTTCTCTTTCATGTCTTTACCAGAGGTGATAAAATAAAAATGTGGTAAACAGTGTTGCTAAGTGCCTTCCAACAAAAAAGCAGGCTCGGAAAATGTGAAATTGACGCTGCTGTGATAGCGCACCTAAAGACCTTCACGCAAAGTTACCACTACTGATTTGCAAACTGGCAAGGATGATGGAATAAGTGCCTTCCAAGTGAGGACGAATATTTTGAGGAGGGTTAATAGAAGTGTCTTTTTGTCTGTTTGTTTGTTTGTGTGGTGCTGGAGATCGAACTCAGGGCCTTGTGCATGCAAGGCAAGAACTCTACCACTGAGCCACATCCCCAGCCCTGGCAATGTCTTCTAATGTAATAAATTTTTAAAAATTTAAACATTTACCCTATTTTGCAATCATACCTCATATATACAGATGTCAGGTTTTTTTTTTTTTTAGTGCCTGGAATCGAACTCAGTACCTTGTGCTTGCCAGGCAGGTTTATGCCGCTGAACTATATACTTCAGCCCATGACTTCTATTTTTGGGCGGGGGGGGGGATGTACTGGGAATCAAACTCAGGGCCTTGTGCTTGCTAGGCAGGTGCTTGTGCCGCTGAGTTATATCCCCAGGCAGACTTCAGTTTTGAATGTGATAGTATATTCCATTTTATTAACTATTTTTATAGTTCTAGCATTACATTGTTTTCATTAATATCAGTGTCTAATAGGATACTCCCCATTAGGGTGGAGTTTTGAATGAATTTTATTAGAGTAAGTTTGTTGAGTTACGTAAACTATTGTGATTTTTAATTTTACAAAGTATTTTTAAAAGTTTATGCTGTTTTATGATCCTGTATTGGTTGCTTCTTTATAAAATAACTGGAAGGACCAGAATAGAATGTATTTCTTGTTTTCAGTTATGGTCTGTGATTGTGTATCTACTAGTCTAAAGAAACTGCTGTTGTCAATGTCTGTTTGCCAGCACTTTGATCATTTTCTCTTATATAAATTTGTACTTTTCAAAATTGCTTTGGAACTTTTGGGTGGAGATGGTAGGTATTGCTGTTGGAAAGGAAATATCAACACTATCAGTATTGGGAGGTCAGAAGGGTGCTCTTGCTGTCAGTTCTAAACTAAAAGTATTTCTAGCTGAGAAAGAAGTACTTATGTCCATTTGGAAGTAGATTGTGCTTCTGTATGAAAGTGCTTTAAACAGATGCTTGCATGATAAATTTATAACAATGAGAATGTTGAAATCTGTAGATACAAGAAGAAACAGAAGAAACCGACCATATATTCAAATATTCTAGAAGTTAACTTAATAAAGAATACCTGGTATTGATAATTTTTATGTAATACTATGGTTTTTTCAGTATCTGATTTTAAAAGTAGAATTTCTAGCAAATCATAATATTTATGCTTAATGAACAGCTTGGTAACATGCCTGGGAAAAATGAAAAAGTAAACGAATATTTTATGAATTTTTACCACAAAATGAGAAGAGGTAGTCTTAGGACTTTCTTTCCTAGGGTATACGTTGGCCTGGTTTGACTATTGATTCCTGGAGGTTAAAGGGTAACAGTGTCTTGCTTTCTTTTTAGATGTTGCTTAGTGAGTTTCTAAGTGTGGTGTTTGGGAATAGTGCTCAATGTAATAACAGAAGTAAAAGCAGAGTGTTGACGATTCAAAGATTTATAGATGTTGACTGCCTTGGGACTTTGGGAAAGCTTCACTGTGAATGTTACATTTGAATTAGGTCTTCAGGGCAGATTAGTGCATTCTATAGATGAAGGAGAGAGCTTCCTGAGCAGTGAAATGCACACACACTTTTTAATGGATTTCTCTTAAGTGTGTGATCAATCTAGACATTTTAGCACTTGTGGTTAGAAGCTGTTCAGAGTGTAACTGGGCCTTATGTTTGTTTCTTGCATTACCTTTTTTTTTGCCAGCCCATCATACAATTTTTCCCAAATGTTTTCCTGCTTTCTTACTGTCTGCTCGGGAATGATCTACCACATTTCATACCTATTGTATGTTTAAATTCTAATTATCTTTCAAGGTCTTAGAGAACAAAATCTACCAACCCTAAAAATCATCCACTCAGGAATTAACAACTTTATCATGTTATTCCTGTATCACTGTAATGTCAGACATTACAGATTTTCCCAAATAGTGTCAAATTACTTGAAGAGAGGGATTATCATTTTTTTTCTTTTTTTACCCAAGGTAAAGCCTTTTTTCTCTTGGCGCAGTACTGGAGATTGAACTCAGAACCTCATAAATGTTAGGCAAGTACATGCCTATATGCCTATATGTATATAAGTATGTGTGTGTGTGTGTGTGTGTGTGTGTGTGTGTGTGTGTGTGTGTGTATACACATATACACCCTTACCTTATTAGAAGATCTTTAGATAATGATAAATGATACCTTATTCTCCAGGTCTCCTAATTATAGTATATATTTTCTTGGGACCTAATGTTCACATTCTCATTTAAACATTCTCATTTAAGATTGAAAATGTCATTAACAACTTACCCACAAAGAAAAGCCCAGGCCCTGATGGATTCACAGCAGAATTCTACAAAACATTTAGAGAAGATCTAATGCCAACACTCCTCAAACTCTTCAATGAAATCGAAAAGGAAGCAACTCTCCCCAACACATTTCTGGAGGCAAGTATTATACTGGTACCAAAACCAGAGAGAGACCTAACCAAGAAAGAGAGCT